>JASTWP010001277.1:0-80776 GCA_030770255.1 Temnothorax ravouxi
CGGCGACAGCCGTCTGCGATGGGCGAACGAATTCTCACCGGTTGTAGTAAAAGATGTCGAAGTCATTTTTATTTTGTTTTCATAGCAAATAATCTTGCTTCTTTAGAAGAATCAGTTTTCTCAAATTTCTTTCATTGGATCTGAAATACAATCTGTAAATATCCGATAGAAGAAATTTTTTCTCTTGAAATGATCGTTAAATATTACAACGTTTTCGTTACAAAATAAATACTTAATGATTTTATACGATTGTTGTACAATAACACATAAATAAGATTTTAAAAATTAACAAGATGCATATATGATATTTGCCGCTTGTCCCTTTTAAAAATTAAAAAAAAATTTTTTCTCTTTTGTTTTTAAAAATACATTTCCATTCAAATGATATTAAATCTTATAATATTATTTGCTAAATACGCGATATTTTAGCTGAAAGATACATATATTTGATATCCTGAGAGATTGAAATAATTTTAAAGCAAAAATGCATTTTTCTTTACGGAAGCACCGCCGGCGGAAAAACGCGAATGCTCAGCGCGACATTCTTATGAGAAAACTATGGAAATGACAGATGTCTCCTCATCTAGAATATCTTCGTCTCGACCTGGGCCGAACCAGCTCGGCTCGTCCATGCGAACTCTCTATCGTCACTTGAAAACAACAGTTCGCCGCATCCCGGTTTATGCCCATGCATTGGCGTAATGCTCCACAGACTTCGATTGCATCAAAACAAGTTAAACGCGATATCCTCGTAATGTAAAAAAGTTAATCTGCTTTAACAGGTGCTTTTTTCTATCATGTTCTCAATATTTGTCATCAAATATTCATTAAAAAGAGGCCTATACGTATTAGTATATCTGCAAATATTATATATTATTTAATTATATTTTAAAATCATTAGATACCAGATGTATCGATGAACGATATCGATAAGAGATCGAAGCATTGAACGGAAAATCATTTGTAAAAAATCTTCGCAGCTAAGGCAAAATCATCGCGCGATTTTAAATTAATTATTAAGTCCTAAACTGATTTCGTGTGATTTATGTCGCGCGTAATGTTTCGAGACAATAAATTTTAGCGATTATGCCTATGTCCGAGACTTTCTAATTACGTCTATATATTTGGAAATTCAAATAATAGAATATGTATAAAAAATACAAAAAAAAGTAAATTGAAATATAAAACGAAAAAGTTAAAATCCAGATAAAAATTTCAGTAAAATCACCTATTGAATTTAATTAAATTTAATGTATTTAATGTATTTAATATGTACACGGAGAGAAAAATCAAATTATTTTTACATGATAATTTTTTCACCTTAAATTTCTATCTATTTCTCATGTTATTATTCTGTGAATTGAAGTATTTTTAACGTGTTTGACAACTATCTTATACTAAGTACGCTTGTCCTAGGATTATTACTCAAAATAAATCTTTATTTAATAACAACGCCACTATAAAAACAGCAGACGCTCTGCCTCTTTAAATTTACATGCGATCCACCGGATTTTACCGTGTCGCTCATGTAAATAGTCTCAGCCGCCTAGCACCATGGATCCCTAGTAACGAGGGGGAGAGGGGGCATGTACACAAGCGAGCAGCAGCGTATTTTTACTAAACGCCCATCGAAAAATGTCGTGGGTCAATAGTAACTGTAAGACAGCTGAATAACACACGCATTGCTGGCGATGCTAGTAACTATAAATCAGGTGGCGACGCTAGTAACTAAAACTTGGTAATCGTATGATAATACATATATTTATAAAGCTTTTCTAATAAAAACAGTATCCACCTTCTAAAAGCATGAATTTTGGAGGATAAAAAGTTGAATTTATTGTAAATATAACATGAGAAAAGTATAAGGTATTTATAATACAGGTTCACATAGTATTACGACTTGATTTTTCTCTCCGTGTATATTTTAAAGCTATATTCTCTAAATCTGAATCAGTGAATATTACTGCATGCTGAATCAGTGAATAGTCACTGATATCAGTCACTGATATTCACTGAATATCAGTCACTGATATTCAGTGAATATTCAGTCACTGATATTCACTGATTCAGATTTAGAGAGTAAAGCTATTGTAATAATAATTTCGGAAAAAAGAAATAATTACGATAAAAGCATTTGTTGCACGACAAAATCGAACGCCGCAGCGCCGCGGCGCGAGTTGTATAATTATTTATTAATCTCATTTCGGCCAGCTGTATTATACGATAGGCTCGCAATTTAATATTGTTATTGCTATATGAAAACGTAATTTAATCTCACGAGGGTTGGAAGCGCTGATATGCAAATCGCAAATTGTCTGACGGTGATTAATATCGAGAAATATCTGACGTTTTTGCGTCCCGTATCTTTCAAACGAGCAAAAATCAAACGCGCTAATTTCGCGTAATTGCGGGAGCTATTTATCGTGCGGATAAATGTCCCGTTTTTCATGGAAATCGTATCACGACCATGTTTTATCGGCGCGCTCGTGCTCGCAGCAGTCGCCGCGCGTTTCTTTCATACACACGTGAAATATGATGTAAGCGCCGAGATTTCATTTCCATGGTATATTCCATGGTATATTCATCATTTCCGAAGAGCAAGGATTAAAAAGGGGTGGAGGAACGACGTCGGGAGTCATTAATTAACCCGTCATTGTCGGTGCTTGAGAAAACTTACGAAAAAATGCCTGCCTGAAACTCACACACACACACACACTAGCTCCAGGACAGAGACTGAAAGTCTTTCTACTCACGTAAGAATAAAGCTCCTTCGTTCGGGGCGAACAACGGAGCTCCTTGTGCCGGGCGAAAGGGCGCTCTCCTTCGTACTTTTAAGCAACGCTCGTAAAAATCGCGCCTCGGTCGTACGCGGTTTACGCGGGAAAGAAGAGAATAGAAGACCCGGGGCCAGGTTCGATTGGCTCGGTCGCTCGTTAAGTGGACACGGAGACGAGCGAGAAGACCTTTTTAAGGGGGAACAAAACGCAGAACTTATGTGAAATTAAGAGCGATGGGCATGGGCACGACCTGAATTTGACGGTCACTTCTCTGACTGAACGACCCGATGGAGAAATCCGCGAGCGAGATTGATGATTGAAGCGCCACTTGACTCTTGCGCAACGTTTCTAACAAGTCGAGGGAATCTCGTCAAGGAGGGAACCTCGTTTAAAGTTCTAAAATGCTCGCGTTCGTCGCCTTCCTGAATCATTGCCGCTGCCCTCTTCGGCGGTTCTCCCCAAGTCCGTCGTTGCGACATTAATTTTCGTATACGAAGGTGTCATGTGAATCATCGATTTAGACGTGAAGGTTAGAGGAAAATTAGACCGTACGTCGGCACGTCCGCATTTGCGCAACGAGTTCTCGTTGGTTCACAAGATTAATATTCAACAATATCAACCATAAATTAAGTGTTCAAATACCTAGAGAATTTAATACAAGTTTGAATAGGATTTAATGTTGAATAATTAAATGTTATTGCGTTATAGTTGACTTTAAATATCACATACAGATTAAATTTTTAACACAAAACTATTAATATTCATCATTATTAATATTCGCCAATTAGTAATCGCAATGTTAAATAATCATTATATTGCATATACTATTCTAATAATTAACTTTCGATAATCTAGATTCAAAATTATTATAAAATTAATATATTTAAAATTATTATAAAATTAATCAATTAAAATAGATTAAATATCGATTAATATTGTATCAAATAAATTTCTATAAAATTCAAGGAAAATTTCACGAGCGCGAACGTGATGCAAGTCCTTCATCCGTTTGATTCGTTGTGCTGGTCGATAGCGGCCTGTAGTGAAAACCCCAATGATGCAGTGATGAAACCGCGCGCCCGCGTTGGAAGATAGATTTTAGTAGACGCATCATCTACTGGATCCGGATGGGAGATCGTTGCGGTTTGCCATGAGTCAGCGCGAGAGAGTTTACATGCAATTCCAAGGTGGTTTCAGATCGACTCGTCATTCAGCAAACCTGAATTCGCCAGTCATCGCGGTCGACACAAAAGTCACCGCGAGTAGGGGAAAAAAATGAATGAAATATGAAGGAAGGAAGGTAAACGATTGCGGAAGCATTGATCGTGCCGCTGAGTCATCGTCGAACGGGCGCGGACTGCTTTTGTGGGTAGTAGCTCGGTATGTTACGTCGCTTGCACGCGCAATGCTCTCCCGAGCACGCTTTTATCAGTAACGAAACGATCCGCCAAGCCGCTGTCTCTCGCGCGAGAACTGAGAAGGGCTGAAGAACTCGGGATGGCCGGGGTGGCGGGATTGGCCTGAATGGCGTTTCCGAGTGCGGAAAGAAACAAGAGAGCGAGTAATTGGACAGGGCGAACGACACGGCGCCAGGATCCAGTGACGTATCGAGACCGCGACTAGTTTTCCGGTGGGCTGTGAAACCGGTTAGGAATTTCTCCAAGTTCGCACGCGACGCAATCAAGATGTTTGATAGTCTAAAGAGACTATATAAACTTTATATACAGCCTTTGGCCGAAATTATTAGGCATCCTATTAAAATAAAGTTTTTTCAAAATGACATTTATCTTTGAAAGAAATAAAAAATAAACGCTATAGTATTAGATTCAGTACAGCATTACAAAAGTACCTAATAATTTTGACAAGACTGTACATTTAAATTAAAATCTCTTGAACTTTGTTTTTACAATTTTAGAATGCATTTTCTTCAGTTTTGTAGAAAGGTTGAAGCATTCCCTTTTAAACTCGAAAAGATTTAATTTTCCAAGCGCGTCTTTTTAAACTAAAATTTAAATCTTCTAAACTTAATTTCGTCGACTCTAAGATTTATCTTCTCGCGGATTGGACCAGAAACTGCTGTTGTATCTGGCCTTTCAATTTCCACTTTGCAGATTTTCTTTGTTCTTATTTCCTCTCACACAGACGTTATAATATGCTACATACAAGTCGGAATCGATTAATTATTCCGTTCTACTTTTTGTATTTTCAATCTCGTTATTTCCTCGAGGCATTTCTCGTAATCGAGAGACGTTATTCATCAATAAGGCAAGATAATGAGCGCAACGTTTTATCGGCTTAATGATGATGGCGAAGAAAACATCGGCTGTTCCGAAATATAATTTCCGGTCTTTCGCGGAGGCGAATCTTTCTTTGTCGTTTCACGAATGGCGCCTTATTATTTCCGTGCGTAGATATTAATGCGTTTTCGATAACTCGAGATTTACGCGGCTGCCGTAGCGGCAATTAAATAAATTCATGGATCGAGGCGATCCATCGATCACGCCGCCGCCGTGCTTTTTTCACGTGCGATCGAAAATTATCTCGTACGCATCGCGTCGCGTGCATTAATTTATCGTCCAATAAACGAATGACGATAAACCTCACGATTTTATTTTGATTATATCGTGCCATGGCATCGAGCCGATTATAGAGGGCCTCTAGATACGAGGGGCGCAATAGTTGATCTAAGTGCTGATTGGCTCGCGTGTATTGCATGCTTTATTCTTTTCATAAGCACATACTTGCATAACGTCAGCCCAATAAAAAGATGACAGTATGATAGGCATAAACGCAAGTTTACGAGAAAAATATATTTTTTGCTATATAAATTGAAAACAATACGACAAAAAAAATTGAGGAGAAAGGAAGAGTTAAATTTTTGTTTATTGTATTAGATTTTGTCTAACATGATTTGAACTTGTTTAATATCTATTTATGTATTTTTTGAAAATATTTTTAAATAATATGATTATTTTATATTAATAGGGGGACATAGAAAGTCTGAACAAAAAATCAAGAATACCACGAACAAATTAAATGGTCAAGCAGTGAATTATAAATCATCTGATTTATTGTTAGAAAGTAATCTCCTGAAAAGGTGTCAATATAAACATTTTCTAATGTTTGTAATATTTTATTTTGTAATAAATATATATATTTATATATATTTATATTTATTAATTTTGTCTTTATTATATCTTACTATATAATCTTATTTTTTCAGTATAATATAATTTTTTCAGCAAGCGACACAAATCGATACAAACATATTCTGTCTTTGTTATTCATTGGAGTTTAAAAACTTTTTAAAAAGTATATAAAATATGATGTGTATTGCGTGTAAAAACAAAACTTATATAGAATGATAATTAATTAATTAATTGCGAAAAAGAGAATCGTCAATCAGGAGATACAGATAGCTGCTGAAACGGGGTGTAATAAAGTGTCTTTTTTCCGATCATCTTTCTAACCGGTGTTTCTCTACACGCGATGTATAAGGTGTGCAATGTGGGCGTGTGGGATGTACGCGACGTTTTAAACGCACAAAAAGGAAAACAGAAAAGAAAAAAAAAAGAAAGAAACAGGAAAGTAGAGTACGGTAGGCCTGCGACAAAAAAGCGTTCCCTTCTCCAAGGATGAGACCGCCTTTCGGTCGAGGTCACCGCCGTTTCGCTCGTGCGATTTATTTATTCGTTTTCAATTATTTAAAATATGTACAGTATTAATAAAAACGTCATCCGTCTTCCTTTCTTCCTTTTTTTCATATTTTTTCATATTTTTTTTTCTTTAATCGTTCAATGATTCCGACACGGTATGCGGCGGGCTGTGCAGGCGCGCGGCGTATCAAAATGCACCGAGCATTTCTCTAACGAGCGCTAAAAACGCGCAAGTCTTTCATCGGATTGTAAGAAAAAGAACGAAGAACCGCATTTCTCTTCTTCGTGGGTTGTGGAGGGTGTAGGGTGTAGGGAGTGAGCGAGAGTGTGTGTGCGTGCGTGCGTACGTATGTGTGTATTTCTCGATCGCGGAGAGAATCACGACGTTCCTTTCGTCCTCGAGAAACGAAGAATAGCACAGGGAGCATCACGTGCCGCTTGCTTTTATTATTTTTTTTCATCCGGAAACACGCGGAAAAGAATAGAGGATCGAATGTAATAATCGCGTCTAATGAGGATCCTTTTCGATTCCTATCTCTAAATCGCGCGCGTAAATATATGAAAGCGTAACATTGGCCTGCACTCCACTGAATAAGCTTGAAGCGCTTGATGCACGCGTGTGAATAAAATAAGCATGTAAGCGCGGCATCGTCCCGCTCAGTCCACCGCAAAAGGATCGTGTGGTCTTAGACCGAAACTTCCTCCCCGCCTGGCGTGTGTGTCTGCTTTCAACTTCTATTTCTCTTTCCTCTTCTTCCTCCTCCTCCTCCTCCCTCTTCCCCTCATTCTCTTTCTCCTCTCTATCGTCGCGCCTTTGCTACTTTGTCCTTAATCTCTTCTTTTTTGTTCGCTTACGTACTTTGTTTTTTGTCTTCAACAACACGATCTAGACTAAACCATATATAATAATTACATCTAATAATATCTTATTGTAACATGTATTATTATTATATTTATCATTATTATTTATTTATTATTACTATTATATTATATTAATAATAATTAAAATTATATTAGCCTAAAGTAAAGAGGCTGCGCACGACGGCAAAGCTTTTTTTGGGCTCCTACAGCCCCCTGGGCACGGAACACCCTGTCGACAACGCTGTGGATCTTCTCCGTAGTTTCACAGATATTCATCGTACACGCCCTTTTCTCTTCTCGCATACATACAGGTGTGCTTCTCTCTTTCGTTCTCTCTCTCTCTCTCTCTCTCTCTCTCTCTCTCTCTCTCTCTCTCTTCACCCCCTAATTTTCTCATGTGCATCCATTTTAGAAAAAGTGTGTCATTTTCAGCGATTCACCGTAAATAACAGTTACGCACAAAACCTCTTCTTAAATCTCCGCATTTTCGTTGTGACAGAAGCGATCGATCTACGACAGAGAGGTAAAATCCGAGCTCTACTCCGAATTCCGGTTCGGCTATTTGCTGCGTCCTTTTCTTCTAAATTACAATTCCATCTATAAAACAGATAGAGAAGGAGAATTGAGAATAGTTAATCAGGATCGGCGTCGGCCGATCCGAAAAACGCCGTGGCTGAATAACGTCCGAATCGATAGACCGATGGATAGTTTTGAAACATTGCCGATTCCAGTTTCCGATGACATACGGACTCGCGTGTCATCCTCGCCTCCCCGATGCCGATTTCCTTCTCGCCTTCGTGACTTGACTACTTGACTCGACTCGACTCGACTCATATCACACAACTAACGCAACATTCCCTCACGACATCTCTCAAATGTCTTTAGAATCGCACATCCAGGACACGGTTCGCGCAACCTCCCACGCGCGTAACAAAGAAAAGGTCGCGAGAGGTCGAGAGAAAGCGCATCGCGCGTCGTCGTCGTCTTTTTCTTCTTTCGTATTCACGTGTCCACTCGTAGCGAGACTCGAGGCGACGGCACCGAATGGAGGGAACCGGCGAAGGAAGAAACGTCTCGCGTTTAAGCGCATACAGGACATCTCGAGAACACCTCGATCATTGAACACTTAGGGTAGTTTTGGAGCCTGGGCCGCCGAGAAAGCGTCGCATTTCCGCTCATCGACCCGCGTTCGCGTAACGCCACCACCTTACTCTCAATGAGAACGCAATTTCCTCGCGGTTATTGTAACGTATCGTTGTAACATGTAACCGCGATCGTTCCATTCTCTTCGCAAAGCAAAATACGGTCGCTGTTTAAATATATCAAGAATGCTCATCATGACACAAACGAAAAAAGTATTATTGATTCGCAAAGAAAATGGAATGATTGCCATCCGATCGCTACGAGTGTTTTTATCACGTTCCACGATTCTTTCAACGATAAACGAGTAACTGAGAATGGTCTCTTAAAATCTGACTTTTTTGCGATCTCGCCAATTTTTATTTCTTAAAAAGTACCATATTTCCTTATCATCATTTCTGTCATTGTTATCCAAGATGCGTATCTCTTCAAGCACGTTTATCCGCTTAGACATCATCTACCGTTAAAGGAAACGAACAGTTGTTCGTTCAAACATTCTTATCCCCATCTTCTCGCCAACGAGCAGCGCGATCGCGTTCAAAGCAAACGCGGGCAACGACTGACAAAAGCCCTCGAGGGAGACGATGAGGAAGGACATATTCGTGTGCGGTTCGGTTGCGAGATCGCATCGATCACAAGTCTCGGATCGTCCCGGCCCGAAAAAAAGTCGCGTGGCAGGCATTTTAAGTCACGGTTGTGTTGTTTCGACACTACACGCACAACGCACATACACGCGCACGCATACCACACGTAAAACATGGATAATGACAACGTGCTCGCCGGCTGGCTGACAGAGATCGCGAATTCGCTGCTACACAGGGCGTTCCGCGTTGTAGGGGGATATCAATGATTTATAGCGAGCTGTCCCGCTCTGGCGTTTTAAATCTATGAAAAACTAAGAGAAGGAATTTTTATACTCTTCATTTAGCTTTTATCTAAGTAAGAACGTTTCTTTTTTTTTCTTTTTTCCCATTTTTTCTGCTCCGCGCGCGGCCTGTCTCTTCCTTTTTCTACATCCTGCATAGCGCATCGTTAATACAAAGTATTCACGGTACTCAGCATTCGCCGGTCTCATTATCCCGTCTTATTGAACATTATCGCGCTTCCTCCCTCTCTCTAATCACCCTTTCCACTAGCGCGTGCGCGCGCGCGCGTGTTAATCAATAACGTTTCGTAATTTATTTATTTTCTCGGATGGCATGCGGCAGATTCTCCCTTTTTTCCCTTCTTCCTCCGGTTCGCTGACAACCAGGTCGCGATCTCTCATCGCTCTATCCGCATGCGCAATTAAATAACGTATCGCTTTATTAGTCCGTCCTCGTCAATCGGTATATAGTGATTCAGTTGATACTTATTTTATATATACTGTCCACGTATCTCTTTGCCGCCTTGCCACTACACATGAGTGATTTACTTATTTTTCTTTTTTCTTTTTTCAAGTGTATCTTTTTCAGGTATGAGTATGCGTCTCATTCTCTCTTATCCTCTTTCTTTCTCCCTTTCGCTCTCGCTCTATATCTCTTTCTCTCATCTTCTTTCTTTCGCTCTCTTTCTTTCGCTCTCATTCTTTCGTTCGTTCATTCATCTTCTTGCGCGCGCGTTTTGCATGCGTGTGATTTAATCCTTTTTGCGTCTAATAGTAAGTTTCTTGCTCGAGCCAGCCGCCTGGATTTCGGCGAAGGTAGAATCGTCTCGTTTCGTCGTAGATGAAGATGGCGAGCATGAACGGTAGAGCTGGCAGCCACCACACAAATCTGCAACGTACGTGAATTACATGTTGCTATTATTTTGTCGCATTATATACTGCCAGTTTAAAATTAATTATAATGCAAGAGCTATAACATGGATTCTGCAATCAATTATTTATATATGTTAAATACTTGGATACAAATTTGCTTCGTTACACATCAGATAACAAGAGATGTAAAGATAGATATAAAATACGTACTTCAGTGGGAACATACGGAGACCCTTATCCATACCGGGCGTGTAACTTAGGAACGCAGCGAGAGCGGTCTCAAACACGAGACCGAAGTTCAGAGCCCAGTTTCTCATTCCCTGGTGAATAATCGAGTTGCGGCGCGTTTTGCAAACAATCAGATCAGCCCATTGCACAATTACGATTGATACGAAGAAAGCTGTGTGGCAAGTGAACTCCAACGTTTTACGATCTCTGTAGGTCTGTTTATATATATAAAAAAAAAAAAAAAAACAAATTCGCATAATCAGTCCACGTATTACTCTTGTAATGTACAACTAAACCAAGAAATTCAGAATTTATATCCAATATGAATTAGTTTTTCCTATAAATATAATTTTGAAAAGTTTGTATTATATTGCGAATAATTTTAAGAATGGACCTAAAGAATATTTACGTAATATTTTTTTTATTAACAAAAAAGAATTGGTTTTCTGAGAATAAAATATTAGTTTTCGTTCATTTTAATTTCTCCCATATTAGATTGATTGTAGATTTATCATATTTACCCATTCCTGGCCGTAACTATCGGTAAGATCATTAATAGCCTTAGAATCCCATTGTTTCCGAATGCCAAACAGATACAGAGGCAGGAATCCATTTTCAGCCATGATAACGAAGTAGACAAAGAAGCCGGCCGCGGCTTGAATCATACCGATTTGACCGTATGCCATCGAAATAAGCCTAGATACAAATAAATGTGTTAAAGAATATTCTCCCTGCGCAATGACATAATTGACGTTAGCTTTCGAAGAATCCTGCTTTTTGCCATAATTAATTCACCGCATTAAAAACAACACGGACATTTTATGCTACGAGAGCAATTCTCGATAACGAGATTCGGCATCAATATAGAATTTTTAAAGGTTTTAGGGAAAAAACTTGAAAAAATTAAATTTAATTAAAGATTGATCTTCTCAAGTACTTGAAAGAAGTGAGCGGCGAAGAGTTGATTTCTTTAAGTCAAAGATGGTTTTCGAGCGACATTCATCTGGGGGAATTTTGCTCTTTGCAAATGATTCTTAAAAACAAAAAAAATTGAACGTTTCAAGATTCTTCGAAAGTTAGAAAATCTTCGTCACATCAATCATTCGACTGATGTTATTTCTAATAGTCTAAGTTCGTGTTAAAGTTACGGAAGCCATGGTCACCGGTTAGGGGCAAAATGCAGATTACTTACCAATAGGTAGACGATTAACGGTCGATTCTCGACAGTGAGGCATGCCACACAAAGCAGACAGACAGATAGATAGATAGATAGATAGATAGATAGATAGACAGACGAGTGGACATAGCCGTTGCTTGCCAATTCTCATGATGGCAAGTTGCATGGTTAACATCGAAGCTGCCCATTCCTCGTTAATTCTTCCCCATTAATACTTTGCACTACTAAAGCTTACCCCGCGCACGTTTCCAGTCTGATTTGTGAATTAATGTTACAACAAAGTGATCTACTGATTGGCACAAATATCTTACACCACAATTAAAATAAAGCAACAAAATAGACCATGTACATAATAAGGCTTTAAATGTGATTTTATATCTCACATATTTTAAGTAGATCTTACAAATGATGGACTTAATCTCTACTCTTGCTTCGAATTCGATTCAGTACAATAATCTGACTAGAGAATCTATCTGTTGTTATTATCAATGCAATTTTGCAAATAATTATGCCACACTATCAATTATTATTAGTAAACTAACTGAAAGATTTGTTACAAGCATCGTATTATTTAATACTAATCGTAAAAATATTGAAAAGATAGAAAAAAAACATTTCTTGCTCTTTAAACCGTAAGTGCAATTATAATCTACAAAAATAATCAATAATTTACAATTGGTCAGATTATTGATATGATCAATAAACTGTAGAGTAATTTTGTGATTTCCGCGTTTGCTTTTTTTTGCAACTAATTATTATCGTATTAAACTTGCTACAAATCATTAATCAGAATGCATATAATCAATCGACAAAACTAACGTCAAAGCAATTAGTGTAAAAAAAGCATGCAGCTAGTATCTGTGCGCAGAGTTAAGCCAAGAAAGCGAGTCACATGTGATTGCGACAGATTAGTCACAGTTAGATTAGTCGTACTGAGCCGGTGGTTAACTCATCAGACTCAGGTCAGTAGAAGATGCACAGGTTTTTCTTATTAATGAGTTAGTGTTCGCACAAGCGTGCCAGAGGCATCGCAATGTCAAACGTAAAGAAAAAAAAGGTTGCAGCTCGGCTACAATTAAAATTGCCGACGTCGCGTTGCAGTCGTCAAATGCGATAAAGCGGCAGAAGCCGATAATTGTAACGCGATCCGCGATGGATCACGTCGTTCGCGGTAGAGAAGGAGAGGCTGCCCAAGCCGTGCATGCCGAGTCGTTCGTTCTCAAAAGCTGCTCTCGGCGGCGACTCTCGGTAACTGAGATTGCTCTCTGAACGTCAATGAGAAGTGTAAAAAAAGTGAAAGATCAAAGATAGCGAGAAAGAGAACATTCGGGGCGAAACGTGCACTCCGCGAAAAACTCGTCGGTAGCCCGAATATCGTCGTTTTTCCGGCGAATGTTTCCGACGATGTTAATCCTCTGTTTACCGTGCATGAGATTCCATTAGGTCTGCATCTGTCTCTGGAAATGTTATCTTTTACAGAATTTTTACAGGCTGAATATACGTCAGGCGTCAGGCATTTACGCTATGCATTGATATAATAAGATATGTTAAAACAAAAAATTCTATTTCTCATATTAAGTTATAAAATATTTAAAAATTCTTTTTTATGTTATAAGATAAAATCTTGTACATTCCGACGTCTGATTATGAAATAAAATCTCCAGAAACGAATGTAGATCTATTGAACCAGACAATCGGCAAACTAAGGAGGGATGCTGTCAATATGTATAGTATCAAATTTTTGCAATTATTTTGCAATTATAATATAACTTGCCCGGATTTTGAATAATATCTGTAATAGCCGAATAATCAATTATTGACAGCAATACTGATAAAGTTTTTCCGATGTTGTCGCCCGCGATTTGCGCGCATACATCTTGTGCAACGATTAGAAAAAAGTAACACGTATAAAGTTAAAGCTAACAGATCTCAGTGTTAGTCATTGATCAGGATAAGAGATTTTAGGTGTATCTAAAAAAGCATTCGGCATTCTCAACATCTGAAAACTGTTCTGTATAGGTAAAACTTGCTTGTGCTCTATGCTAGTTAACTAGATTCCTAGAGTCAGATGTCGTTTGTCTGCTGACACAGAGTGTCTACCGAGTGTGTTTCACTCGCAATCCAAGATCTTTAAAAGAAAAGAAGTAAAGGGTCCTATCATTTTATCAATGATCTCAAAAACTTGAGCCAAGAAAAACTTGAAGGCGTAATAATTTTATTTGTCGGCCGATTCTCTTCCGTAATTAAATAGCGTGTGACGTTACGGAAAAATACAGGTCTTCGCGAAAAAGAAAAGACAATGGTATACCACGACTCCCATTAAAGTCAGCAGACACTCTGTTACGTATTATGCTGTTATGTATTAAGACTATTAAGTGTGTACACATTGCGGTCCAAGTTAGAATCACACAATAGCCGTCCCAGGACAGTTGTTACTGCATCATGCAGATGAATAGAACGCTGCACTCGTAGACGAAGAATTCTAGGATGGCTGATTACTTCTAACTCGGTTCACAAGCACATTCACCGTGTGTGTGTGTGTGTGTGTGTGTGTTCGCGCGCGCGCTTGTACACGTACGTACGTACGTGTGTGAGATCTACTATCGTCAGAGCAGTCAACTATTATCAGAAACGCGACGTTACGTACATCTATTTGCTTATTTACAAAACGTATTTTATCCTGTTAACACGCAACACCGCTGTGTAACAGCGTTGTTTCACCGTTATTATCGTCGTTATCATCGATTAACCCTTTGTTGGACATACTAGATAGCCAGCTGTCTCTTCTAATCTATCCTCGAATCGTTGGTACATCAGGCAATATTCGCGCATGCTGGGAATTGAATATTCCGGTCGTTACCTTCGAGTTTCTACTTGCCAAGCAAAGGATCAATCACGTCTGACGGCCCTGGCGGGTGTGCTAAGTGTATACGTGTGTATGTAAACAAGTAAATAGTAGTGATAACAGGTAAAAAACGTGTATGTGAATTGACTACGGTACGGACGTCAGTGCAATAGGTTTCTGTTGGTTTTTTTTTTTATTAGGTGGGTAATTAGGAGACCCACCTTCGGTTGACAAGATTGTCTCTGTAAGGATCGCGTGGCTGCCGTTTCATTATGTCCGACTCCGGTGCCTCGTAGGCTAGCGAGATGGCCGGCACCTGCCATCCACCACTGATTAGAAAATGCTAACTACCCCTCACCGCATTACAAAGAAGTTATATGCAAGAGATATTATACCATTATTGGTAGTTTATGCACATACACTCTCGGTATGTATCGTGTATGTACGCGCAGTGCGAGCGAAAGAGATAGAGAGATTTGGAGATCGCACAAGACACAGTTTAGCGTCGATCATATACGTTTTTATTGGCGACGATATTGCGTTTTCATGCGATTCTTTCAAAACACCCGAAAGGTGATCTTTCGAGATGCTCGAGAAAGCAACCGCAGCGGCCAAAGGTTCCATCCTAAACGCAGCCCGTTTTAGAAATAAAATTTCGTTCTTGCGTAAAATTGCATTAGAAAATAGTGCCGTAAAAATGCGTTAGAAATATGTGGCATAAAATTGCGTCGAAGAATAGCGGAGAAAACCTGGACAGTAGCGAATGTATTAGCGAGTGTATTTGTGCATTAGATCAGGCGCTGCGTTTAGATGGACGGCCTAGAAACGGCCCAGAAACGACCCAGGAGAAAGAAATCGTTTGTGCTATATCTGAAGCAAGTGAAAAAAGGTCGTGATTGGAATCACACACACGCGGACCTTTCGTCCTTTTTCCACTTTGACATTTTCACGCATCTCCAATCGTTACCATCGGCTCTCACAGTCTCCGATTGAATTGTTCTCAGTGATGCTCGATGAATCATACATGTATAGGGACAAAAGCGTTACAATAACTTTTACGTTACAACAGTTTCCAGCAAACAACTTCGTTACGCGTACTACAAATTTTGCTAGATACATTCAATTTCAAATTCAAACTGGAATTAGAAAGACTTTCTTTTTAAAGCTAGCGTCATTGAAACTTACAAGTCTGAGAGGGCGAATATAACGATAAGCGAGATAAATGAGCGTCATCGAGCACTTCTGGGATGCAGGTGAAAAAAAAATCCCTTCTCTTTCGTGCACTTCGAGTAGCTTCCTCAAGCTTTCGTTAATATCGCGGCGCAACCCCCTGATGCACATAATCATTCTCGCGAAATATTGTCGTGAAAAATATGAGCTATCGAACTAACGAGTCATCGGACAATTTTTAAACAACAGAATGCACGTTTGTGCACGAGGGGGCTACCACGGCAATTTCCCACTTCCATTAACATATACATATAGATTCTCCCGTTTAGCAAATGTTTTTGCAAAAGTATATCAGTCGTTTCAGCACCCATTAGAAAGTTGCCAGTCGCAGAGTGGGTAGAAGGCAGCGGCAGTAGGCAGCGCATTACATAATAAAACGTGAGAGGACTGTAAAGAATAAAAAACTGCAAGAAAAGTTCATGACGCTCAAAAATGTACAAAAGTGTCTTTCTCTTTTGGCGGTGATATATGGTGGCAAGTAACGAACAGTATAGTAAATAGTAAGTATAGTAATAGTAGTAATATATAGAGGTAGTAGCAGCGGCAGCTGTGATATAGTAGATAAAATAGTAATGGCAATAAAAATTCAGTAACTATAAGTAACGATGCTGACTTGTGGTTGTAATAATAATGGTAATAAGACTAGTAGATGAGGACAAGAATAATAATGGTAATAATTACTGAGCATCAAAGATTAATGTAAATATATATATGTGTATGTGTGTGTGTGTGCGCGCGCGCGTGTGTGTGTACACACACCTATATATACACACGCACATATATATATCTATATACATAATAAACTACTCCTGCAAGAAGATTGTTATAACTCAATCAAGTTCAATTTTTCATAATTACCAAATATGTTACTACATAAGTTAAAAATTTTTATATCCAACTTATAAGCGAAAAGTGACATAATATTGAGTTACCTAGGAAATCGCGTATCACGTTAATTTTGCGTAAAATTTACTTTTTGATTTGCAGTAATATTCTTCCAGGAGTGTGCGATATATGTACGTGTAAGATCGATTAGAAGTTCAACTGGCTGATTAAGATTTAAGTTTCGTCGACCAATGCGAAACATTTGTTAATGTCCATTACCAATGCATGGTTTTCCGATATATTCGAAATAAAAGAATCTTCATTCCTTCCTGCTTTCCCTGAGCGATTCTTGCTCGACGAAACTTGCTTCTCCCTGAATTACGAAATGACTAAGAACGATCGTTGCTCAACCAACGATGAAAAAGAAAGAAAATAAATCGCTTGATGCAGAGTTTATTTTTCTAAAGAAAAATCCGGTAAATTCTACGGAAGAAAAGAGAAAAGAGTTGCTGTTGCGAAAAGAGAAAATAGAAGAAATTAAGAAAGATATGCAATGCGCGTCATACAGGTGTAGAAAATCACCGCGGCGAACTTGCGGCTGTTCTGCATCTATCGATTCAATCGGTTAGCTAATACGTAGCTCTTTTTCGCTCTGTATAAAATTATTAAAGTCAACTTACGTGTTTGCGATTAAACAGAAACAAATAAATAAATCCTTAGATAAAATATCCTACAATTTCACAAAGTTCATGGTTCTGTTAATTTGTCTGGCACGCAACAATCATGTTCTTCTTGTTCATTCATCCCTACACCGCGTTGGACTATCGAATGGATTTTCACTAAGCCATAATAAACGAATCAATTCCAAATTGAAAAAAAAATTTGTTTTCCTGAGCGAGGTGCAGCGACGATAAAACCTGGCTCAAGGCAATTAAGGCAGCCAGGAATAATGGAGGTAGATAAAGATATAGAGGTAGAGAAAAACGATGAAAAGAAAGAGAGATTAAAAGAAGAAAATCACGTTTCATATATGCAAACCGACGTACGGATGACAATTCTATTCTATCGTAATACTATTCTACTCAAGTGTCTACGGAAAAAGAGAGACAGAGAGAGCACTACCGTTTACTCTATGAGAACATTTCGGGCTTCCGGAACGTGCGAAACTTTCTTATCGTTCAATCTCTATGCCATTCGAGTCTTCGTGGTACCGACAATGACGCGGAGCAGATTCGCAAAGTATAACAATCAAGTGAAAAACAGTCGAGTTGCACATTTATGATAAACATCACATAATATTCACAACACAATATACAAATTCCCTTGCATTCCTTGATACTTGTATCACGATTTAGAGAGGGAGACTCAGAAACAGCGACAGGACGCGATACGATGAAGGATGGTATAAAAGAAAGAGTACAGTATATATATAGAGAAGTAGAGAGAAGATAGAGTATATGTATATAGAGTATACTCTGAAGAGAAAAATAAATTATATATATATAAATAGCGTGCACGCACGCGAGAGAAAAGATGGAGAAAGAGAGAGAGAAACGGAAGATGAAACAGGGAATAACGATAACAGAAATAAAGAGCACTTCCAAGTAGGAAAAAAGGCGAGATAAGTTAAAATGCTGAAGGGAGCGATCATGCGAGTTCTTCACAACGACGCTTGTCTATGTCTCGTGGACGTCTCAGCAACCCATATACACCTCAAGCCAATGGCAGACCAGGACAGATGACGACCAGGACAGATGATGGCAGCGAGGAATTATAAAACGATGGGAAAATTGAGCTCAAAGAGAATAAAAAAAACTAGAGATACTATGTAATAAAGTTAGTTATGAAAGAGAGAAGAAAGAGAAGATATATATAGAGAGAGAGAGAGAGGAGAGAAGGCTTTACAATGCGATTGGCTTACCTTCGGCGTAACGAAACAACACTAATAAGACCGAGGATCATCATGATGGAAGCGCCTGTGACCGTCAATATAAAAGGAAGAAAAAATTCTTCGAAAAGAAAAGATTCACGATTGCCCGTCTCGCAATTAAATCGTCTCACTTTTCGCGAAATTAAAGAGAAGGCATATATTAAAACATATGTTATAAAAGAATTCAACTTTTTCAGAAGATAACAGGACAGTTTAATGTACGATCATCATTTGATTCCATTATTCTTTTTTTTTATAAAAATACAAATTATTTTGAAAAGGTCGACGACAAATCATAGACGAGCAAGCGTTGTTTAACGAAATTTAATCCAGCTTATCGTTAGAGCGAGTATAGGATACGAATAGAGAGACGAATAGACTGAAAATAAAGCTCGCGTGTCTCCCAGCGACCAAACACCTTGGAGCGTGTACCATATCCCGTTATTACCTTATCCACATTTTGTCATTAGTCATAGTGTGTCCCACTCAACAATTCGAGCGATAGGCTTGGCAAATTAATCCCTACATCGCGTGAACTTTATCAAGTGGCCTTGGCGGCAATGACCAAAGTAGTTCAAATCGTACTTCAAAAGGGTAAAGAAAAGTGAAAGAAAAAGCTAACATCTACTAACTGCTTAGAATACTTATAAAGCCAATACTCGAAAGATGACGATATCATACAATATTACTTGGTAAAATATCTAGCGTGTAAATCAGATAGAAGATTAAACAAAGTACATTATTTATGCGAGGAATCAATTTGCCCGCGAATTATTGTTACCCAGTTCACAATTCCTACTATACATCGTACGTGATTATCGAACGATAGCGAGTTAGAAAAAGACCAATATACGCATGTTGCCTTCCCGCATCGAACGCATTTATATCGTATAATACAAAATAAAACGGACTAACTACTAAAGTCGTCATAGAAAGACAAAATATGTAGCCGATCGAGTGAGAGAGCGATCGCCATGTGATTGAATTTCCGAAGCTCTACCCGATTCTTAGAAAATGTTTAGACAATTACTTAAGAAATTCAGTCTAAGAAAGTTAGCCAGTTTTACCGATATTTCGAAAGTTCAATGTTTGAATTCAACTTATCAATCGGGAAAAGACTTCGAAAATACAGGGTATCATCACCGATGACTCTTTCGAATTATAGAAAATCTGATATAGTTTGTCAGAATATTCATTGTTGATGTGTTACCTTTCGTTAACTAGCTTGTCAGTGAAGGGGTTTCGTGGTTGTCGCTTCATAATATCGCTCTCTGCCTCCTCGTAGGCTAGTGAGATGGCGGGTACCTGACGTCACATTATCAAAGAGCTCAGTAATAACGCCAACAATTAAATAACGATAATGTCTTCGGATGATGTTGAGATAAGAATGCTGACGTGTCGTTCATCTTATTTAAAAAATTCAACTATTAATCTCTCTGTACAATCTGATGTAAAAACAATCTTAAGAGAATAAGATTATAATCAAATCGATATCGACAGCATTCTTATGTGTGTACAATGAAGCATAGAAAATAAAAATAATCAACTGAAAAATAAAGAAATTAAACTGATTAAGAAATTGATTCAGGGAGGAATCAAGGGAGTTTAGAGGAAATTTGCGGTATCTTGCGTCGATAAACAGTAAGCAGCTTTCTCGCAGAGATAAAGTTCCTGAAAAGAAACGTTAAACCACGAACATCTCCCGTTACGACAAATCTCTATTCCTACTCAAATGCAAATTTATTGTTCATATTTTGACGTATTTTGTTCAATTTTTAAATGTTTAAATCCCTGTAAAATAATTTATCTAAATTATACTTTCGCTTGGACTCAAGCTCCATCAGCGCACAATTAATCTAAAAGGAAATAAAAATATTCAACAGATTAATTGATGAATACCAATTGTTGACCACCACCATCCTGACTGGTTCAAAAGCATCGCTATCTACGAAGAAAAAAGATATTGTCGAACAAATTTTCGAGGAACTGTTGGTTTACATCATGCAGTCATCGTATCAGGTTTAGTATTCCAAACATATCACGCTGGTACCTATCATGGGTATCAATTAATATAAGTATCAAAGACTATAAGTAATCTTTAAGAAACAGTCGTGGGGCTTCGTGACTATATAAGCTATCAGGATAAAAAACACGGACACTGAAATAATTCAATTAGCCAATAAGAAGGAAATCGAGTAACAACTTTCGAAGAGCTTTCCGCGAGATGCAAACGTCTCTTCCGAATATTGTTACTCAACTCG
Organism: Temnothorax ravouxi; assembly: GCA_030770255.1. Taxonomy (NCBI): domain Eukaryota; kingdom Metazoa; phylum Arthropoda; class Insecta; order Hymenoptera; family Formicidae; genus Temnothorax; species Temnothorax ravouxi. Next base: position 20,669 of record JASTWP010001277.1, read on the forward strand.
AGTCATCATTTTCTTGTAATATTTCGTGACTCACCATGTCGGTCCCTAAATCGATGCAAAGAATGGTGACGGTACCCAATGGTAAAGGGACATCGCAGAGGATAAACGCCAAGAAAGGCGAGATTTCGGGTATGTTCGAGGTCAGAGTGTAGGCGATGGACTTCTTCAGGTTGTCAAAGATTAAACGACCCTCTTCTACGCCTGTTACGATCGAAGCAAAGTTGTCGTCGAGTAAAATCATGTCGGCTGCTTGCTTAGAGACGTCCGAACCAGCGATGCCCATAGCGACCCCAATGTCGGCTTTTTTTAGAGCAGGCGAGTCATTCACACCGTCGCCTAAATAAATTAAATATTTGTACATGTTTCAATTATAGATAATTATTATATCACAATTCATATCATTCTCATGTTAAAAATAAATTAGTTTATCCAATCCAAAAAATTCATGAAGAATTTAATTCTAACTGAACAGTTCCTTCGTAATCCGTTGCTAGGTATAATAAAACATTCATATATTAATTTATCTTCAAGTAACTTACCAGTTACAGCGACAATCGCGCCCATTCGCTGGCAGCCTTCGACGATGATGAGCTTCTGCTGAGGCGAAGTACGGGCGAACACAATTTCGGTGTGGTACCTGAGAATCTCGTCCAATTGGTCGGAATTCAGTTCCCTGAGTTCGGTTCCGTGAATGACCGCGGCTTTAGCCTCGCGAGGATTTACTTCGGATACCGGGATATTTAACCGTTGTGCAATGTCCTCAACGGTTTCGTTACCTAAAAGGAAGATGGAAATAATATTAACAAAATTGAAATAAAAATGAAATAAAGGTTGATTCTTTCTTTTTTTACAAAAATTTAAATGAGAACATTCTCAAACCAATACGATTATTACAAACGAATAATTATTCTACGCACTATTAATTAATTGTAAAGTATACGCGATCATCAATCAAAAAGTTGGACATGTTGCTATACCGCATTATTTTTACAATGCGAATTTTATTTGACATTATCCTTCAATAAAACCTCCCCAAGTTCCGCGTACAAAGATCGTTGTAAATCTTAAGCGCAGTCTATTATCTAAAATTACGTCTCATTAAGAGATTAAACTCATAAAAGCATCATAATCGAGGTCGACGAATAAGGCTACGAAGATATCGTGCGATATCTAATCTTGAACGTCATCCGAGAATTGTTTATGTGATAAAGTGCATCGATACATAACGTGCACACGTGTACCTTCAGAGATGATGCCGACGGATTTGGCAATGGCTTTGGCAGTGATCGGGTGGTCACCGGTAACCATGATGACCTTGATGCCGGCGGAACGGCACTTGGCGACCGCGTCGGGCACCGCGGCCCGGGGCGGATCGATCATAGACATCAGGCCTACGAAGCGGAGCCCATCGACTGGGAAGTTGGGATCGTCGGAATTGAATTTGAAGCCAACCGGGAACTTGTCGGACGGCAGTGTGTAATCACAGAAACCGAGCACTCGTTCGCCGAGTCCGCCCAATTCCAAGTACGCGTTATTGAACGCCTCCTTCATCTCTTCGTCGAGAACCTACGGATGCCGAAGAGTTTAAAAATTGAAAAAGTAGTTATAGGATAAACAAGTAGATAAACTGTTAGATAAGTTACCTTCTCTTTGCCGCCGATAAATATGGTCGAGCACCTGTCCAAAATCCTTTCGGGAGCACCCTTCATCACCAAGAGATATCTAGGATCGTTGGGATCGTCCGATTCGTGAATGGATACCTGATATTTATTAGTGGAATTGAAGGGAATTTCGCAGACTTTCTTGTTGCGTTTCCTAATGCCCATGATATCGCCCAATGCCAGTTCCATGCACTTGAGCAACGCGGCCTCGGAGGCGTCACCGTTCACCTCTCGCTTCAGTATCGGTTCACCATCTTGACCCGGCTTGAACTCAGCACGATTGCATAGGGCCGCGATCTTCGCCAGCGCCTTAAATCCCGGACTAGTGCGGTCGTATTGCAAGCCGGACTGATCTTCTGTGGTATCGGCGTCGATAATCTGATTGTCGAACCACATGTGCGCCACCGTCATACGATTTTGCGTGAGGGTTCCGGTCTTGTCCGAACAGATGGTCGAGGTCGAGCCTAGAGTCTCCACAGCCTCGAGATTCTTCACCAGGCAGTTCTTCGAGGCCATTCGCTTGGCGGTCAGAGTGAGGCACACGGTCACAGTAGCGAGGAGACCCTCCGGTACGTTCGCCACGATAATACCGATTAGGAAGATGACGGCGTCAAGCCAGTGATAACCCAAGATGAAGGCTATGAGAAAGAACGTGATGCCGAGGAAGACAGCGACACCGGTAATAAGGTGTATAAAGTGATGAATCTCCTTGGCAATCGGTGTCTCACCGGTATCCAGGCCGGACGCGAGACCTGCAATCCTTCCCATTACTGTCTGATCGCCACAACAGATCACCACGCCTTTGGCCGTGCCTTCCACCGCATTCGTCGAGAAGAATGCAAGATTCTTCGTTTCGAGCGGGTTCTCGTTCGTGAACTCGGGCGACCTCGATTGCGGTTCGGACTCGCCCGTCAGCGAGCTATTGTCCACCTTGAATCCACGGGCCTCGATGATCCTGACGTCGGCCGGTATCCGGTCGCCGAATTTAACCTCGACGACGTCACCCAGCACAAGATCCTCCGCCCGTAAGGTGAGCTTCTCACCCTCCCGGATTACGGTGGCAAATTGTGGCACCATGTTCTTGAACGACTCCATAATCTTGCTCGACTTGCTCTCCTGGTAGTACGAGAATATACCCGTGACTATCACGACCGCCGCGAGAACGATGCCCAGGTAGAGATTGTCGTCGTTCGGATCCTCGCTGGTCGTGGCCTGGATCGAGTACGCGATGAAGCAGAGAATCGCGCCGATCCACAGCAGCAGGGCAAAACCACCGAACAGGTTCTTGCAGAACTTGACCCATTCCGGAGTCTGCTTCGGCGGTGTCAGGGCGTTCGGCCCGTCTCTTTCCAAGTTCTCCTTCGCTTTTGCGTGGCTGAGGCCCTATTATTATTTTTATACAAACATTATTAACAGATCTCTCTCTCTCTCTCTCTCTCTCTCTCTGTCCATTAGTCGATCCTTCAAATCGCTCACTTAACATTGTTCAACGCCGTCAACTAATTCCCATTTTAATGTCTTTCCACTTGTACTTTATTCCACTTTCGTAGAAGAGAAGCTATATAACATTTTTCTTAATATTTTTCGTAATTTTTTTTTCGTCACGGCGTTCAACATGTTAATGTCGATTGACACACAATACGCTGCGCAATCTCGATCAAATTAAATCTATTTCCTCGAAAGGAGACTATCGTCCCTCACAGCACAATGTTACTCACGTTTTCGGGATGCGTCTGAAATCTTTGATACAGTTCCTCGGGTGAGATTTTGTGGAAGTCAATGTCCAACTCCTGCTTCAGGTCATCTAGGTTGTCCCCCCTTCTTTGCTTTGGGTTCTTCCGCCGCGACTGTTAGCGGGAACAGACAGAGAAAAAGAGAGCGTTATCAAAAGATGGTTTCTAATAACAACTTCACCGTACATATATATCGACGTTGCGTAAACGAACTTACACTCCACAGCTACAATTACAAAGCTCCGAAGCGATTACACCGATATTACCGCGACGCGTTAATCGACGAGATATTTTGATAATTGACAAAGTAGAAAAGAAAGACAAAATTATCGAAGCGCGTCGAATTGTAGAAGTTGAGATTGAAAACCCAGCGACGAGTAAGAGCAGCCTCTGTAGCAGAAGAAATCGATCGCAACGATATACGATATATCATCGAGAAGGGAGGGTGAACCGAGCTGTAATGATATCTCGTAAGATGAGATAGGATTGCACTAGAATGATAGGAATGTTTCGGAGTCATGCGATGTCAGCGAAAATAATTGATGAGTAACCAAGTTTCAGTGTGGACGACGAAACTATATAAAATAACGTACATTATTTCTCGAGCAATTGAGTAGGAGACTCCTCCTTCTTGCCTTTTATTATAAAGTAGATTCGGTGCAATCTTATCTCATTCTACACATTATTATTGTACAGAGTGTAGTTATGTACGAAGTTTTCTTTTCTTTTCCGAGAAAATGTAATGTTGCTATATTGATCGTCGAGTCACTGAAATGCGATTACGTTGTGACCCAATCGAGAAACTCGATTACCTAAATCGCGAACAAAGTTCTTTTGCCATGCGTTAAGGTGATTACGATTACGAAGCTGATGCCAAAGTGAAAACGCGAAAGAGTTAAAGATCCAGAAGTGCGATAACGGAAGAACGAAGAAAATTTCCTTCAAGAAAATTTCTGTCGAGGCATAGAAGAGAAGCGTCACGACAATATATGTTGTTACCATGAAGAAACGATGGAATTACAAAGATCAGATAAAAGAAGCGATGAGAAATAGAGAAAGAGAGAGAGAGAGAGAGAGAGAAGAGTGAAAGAAACGTCCCGTTTATTCCGTCTGTTGATTAAAGAAGCGTACCAGAACCCAGAGATGTTAATTATATAGAATTCGTATGGACATAGAGTCCATCTCTAAATATACCTTGTACATCCCATCTGCGGTTTTGTTGTCATCGCGAATGTTGGGTAACGTGGCGACCCTGTACGAGTCTGAGCGGCCATGCTGTAAAAAATGGGCGATAAAAAAATCATGAATAAATCATGCGCGCGTAATACAACAAAATACGAACAGTTAAAATAAATATACAGATGTGTATATAGTAAAATTATAACTAAAAATAATAATGAGCGAGTCGAGGTAGCCGTTTTGTATTTCTCGCATAGGTAGTTAGGTAGGTAGATAGGTAGGTATACGATCGCACGAATAAAACGCCCAAAGAATCGCGCGGTATATTTGCAGAATCAGAAGGTATATATACATATATATGTATACATATATTTTTTTTTACAGAGTCAAGTGATCGGAGTCGATCTCACGTGAGCTGCTTGTTTTAAATTGCCGGTTCCAAATCTTAAATATCACTTTGAAAACGGACTGATGACGTGACTATTGTCGTCCATTCGGATGACGCGAATTTACGTCGTCGTCCGAATGGACCAGTTTTCTCACAGTGCTTGCGGTCGGACACCGGACACAACTGCGACCTTCTTATGAAAGAGAGAAAGAAAGACAGAGAGAAACAGAGAGACACGTGGCCGGCACGCATTCGACACGTGACGTCGCGTCAGTGAGAGAGACGAGACGTCCGCGGTGCACGGAACAGAAGCCCGATTTTCAAGAGCGACCTCGGCACGACCGCGTTCGGATAACAACCGTTTCCGGTAGTGTGCCGGTTCAATGGAGATACCACTCGTCACAGTCGTCCCAGTCGTCACCGTCCACTATGCTCAATACTCAATGCTCAATGCTCAATGCTCAATGCTCAATGCTCAATGCTCAATGGTATCCCGTAATCGCGATGCTTCGCCTCGGGTTCGTCGGCAGGGTAGTCGCAAAATCTTAAACTTTTCCTCTCGGCAAATAAGATTATCGCGAGTCAAAATTGTCTACATTTAAGCAGAAAGATAAACAAGTAAGAGAGGAAACTATTATAAAATAAAGTCATTTATATTTCATCGCTTGCGGTTCTCTTTTCATGAATTTCGATGAAATTTCCTATTGCTAAAATTCTGCGCAGATGACTAAACATAACACGAATTTACGAGACCAGTTGAAAAGCAACACAAGTAACAAGTTGCTTGCATATAGAATTAGATTTGTAATAAATATTAACAAAGAAAAACAAGTATAAAAATCGCAAGCAAACGCCAAGTGAGCGAATCAAAGATGCATCGCCTTACTTTTGACCGTGCATTAATTTGTATCGTAATTTGGATCTTGAAACATTTCCGAAAAATATTAAACATTGAGCCAGTTATTGATGACAAATGTGTAACTTATCGCGTAACGTAGTGGTATCTTCCATACGCTATCGTCTCGAGTCTCGACCATGAAAACCAACGATATTCTCACGTACCGGATGAACTAACTAACGAAACGCGAGACTCGTGACGCGGACGCACTTACACGAGCGCAATTGCCACGCGCGCGCGGCCGTTAATTCTGTCACGGCGCGCGGCGATTCGTTATGGTCGTCGCAGCGATTAGATAAAAGACCGACGAGTCGGCAAATCGACGGTTACGATCGTAAAAACGTAACTCTGACTTTGTGCGTTACGCGTCCGGCCTGCCGTCTGGTCCGTATACGTAAACGATCAATTTCATAGGTATCATTATCTCTGGCCCATCATCGCTCTCGCTCACGTCGCCATTGAGGAAGCACGATTATGCAATTTTACAGGTCACATACGCACCTCGCTGATTGTCCGTACGTACACGCACACGCACAATCGCGTCTACGATGGCGCGCAAACACGCCATTATTCGTTGCGTAAAGTACATTGATAAAAATCCAAAATGAATAAACACAGAACAACATTTTCTCAACTTGATCTTCAAATCAAATTTATTTGGCATATTAAACACTTGTATCAAATTGCGAAATTAATTTCACTTTCTTCCTCTTTCCTTCCTGCTAAATAGAAATTAATTTAAAAACTATGATGCAGAGATTCGGAAATTTTCCTCAAGTTTTTAGGAAATTTACCCCATAGAAACTAGTAGAAACTAGAAACTCACCCCAGTGAGTGGTTTCGCACCGAAGAGCATCAATGCGTCTCCGTAATGGAGATGCAGGATGAACGCGATTTCGACCTTATGCAAATTTGCGCGGGTCGGTATCATTTACGAGTTCACGGGTCGAGTTACAGAGCCGGCTCGCTAGAAGCGGAAGTGGTCGAGCTTTGCCGCGACGCGACGCGACGCAACGGGCAGGAAAACGCGTCGGGTCTCGGGGCGATTAGATCGCGTTCTAGGACCGCGTTCGTTATGTAGCCCTTGATATAATTCGCACTCCGTGCTCTCCGTTTCGTATTGCATATTTTCATGCCACGAAACGAGGACAAGCGTCATACAAAGCAAGAATTTAACAATGCCATTTAATACCAATTGAATTCTGCTCTGTAAATTCTATATTTTCTATATACGAAAAAATCTGTGTGAAAGATAAATTGTCAGTACGGCTGCACCGATCGCTCTCTTTCGAGAAATTTATTTACTCATGTCGATTCACGCTCGCTTACAATTAAACATAATATTCTGTCTTTTTAACTTCCAACAATAAGTCACATACGATTAATCAACAATCCTAAATAATTTTATTTTCATTTTTATTTGTATTTTTACTTTTATTTTGAGAGAAAGCATTGCAAACCCAGTTAGCAAAATAAAAAAAAACCACTTATCTCGTCTAGTTTCATCTTTTCAAATTAGGCACAATTAGATTTAACGGAGCGTATCCTACATAAATTCTTGAAATTGATTCAAAAGAAATGAATGCACAATATTTCTTTTACAACTGCATAGAAGCATTGACTTAAGGCATTAAGGATTAACTTTCAACGATCGCGCCGCGGCGCCGGCGGCGACGACGGCGTCGACAGCAATCGCGACGCGACGCGACGCGGCAGTAACGGCGCCGCATGCGAGTCGACGTCGCGTGTCATCGCCAGGATCGACTTGAAACATGTTCAATTGTTCAAACCCTCCACAGCGTGAGAGATTCGTTAATCTATGATAGAGAAATTTAAGTGCAGTTTTTTACGTATCGCGTTCTACTATTATCGATACATACTAGTAACGCGTATACATGTTTTCTACACAAATAGTCTTTTTATCTACATAAATATGAAATAAAATCAGGCTTTCCTTTGTAATTCTTACAAAGAGCTCAATCTATTTTAATGACAGACTATCACCATATTGCGGTAAACTTAAATCCCTTTCACTTTCTGTTATCACCTAAACTTGTCGAGAATTTCGAGCACAAAATGCCCGTATTCGAAGCGCGCGATTTTAAAGGGTGATCCGCTATCTATTTGCCAGTTAAGCAGTTTGCCAGAATGATGGTACCGTACCATTCAGCCATAACCGGATGATAATTTTCATGGTTATCCATCCCTCTCTTTCCTTCCATGTTTTACATTTCGTTCCACTTTCCTCGTTTCTCCCTACCCACTTTACCGTTTTTTCTCTTCCACTCTCTGCCATCCTCTCTCTCTCTCTCTCTAGCGTTTCTCATCGATTCGGCTCTATTTCTCTCGAGCCGCGGGTCGATGATGGCGACACGGAATCATCGGTGGAAACGCGCATGCGACCTACGACCTAGCCATCTCTAACGAGCGCCTCCCACTGTCACGGATCAATACCCAAGTAGGGCACCACCGGCTATACGTGTTCTCTCTCCTTCTTTCTCTTTCATATCTCGTCTCGTCTCGTCTTATGTAGTCTCGTCTTGTCTCGTTTCACGTCTTCGCACGGAGCATGGTGTACCTAATAATGTGCATAAGCACGTTGATACACCGCGACTCCCATGTTAGCGCACCCACTCGCATGATAGACGACACATAAGCCGGACATCTCCCTACTTTGGTGCAACTTCCATCAAATAGTCTGTGGATCATGTCGGAATCAATTATCGATATTATCGATATTTGATACCAGTATCGAGAGAAAGTACCAATAAACATACTCTTAGATAGACACCAACTAAATTTATCTTAGCATACAGAAAATATAATGGGATAAAGCCTTTGTACACCCGAGAAAATAATAAATAATTCACTTCCTAATGTTTGCCATGTGTTGTGTAATTGTGCATTACCAAGCCAACTTTATCACGCTAAATGATTTAGCTTTTACGAGCCGAATCAACGAATCGCATCGCGCAGCTAATCAAATCGGTTGATGCGCATGCTTATCAAGTTTATCTCTAATTGCCATCCAATATTCTTTCAATATCCCCCAATAGATAACAAACTCCAGATATCCGCATTCAAAAGTAATATATACAAAAAATTTTATATAACACTCATTATTTTTAGATACATTTCAAAATTTGCCGTTATAGAACTTAAGATATCGTTATAATACATATACCCGATATAAAATGTTCTATTTAAAAAAGTTTCCATACCTCTTTCTCTTACGGCATGCAAAGTAACTGCTAAATAAGCATCAATAAATGGTTTAGAAAAATTGATTGCAAATAAAAATAAATTAAAAATATATAATAATAACTGACAAATGGTAATATATCTATCTTAGCGGTCTAGAAAGAAAGAAGGGAAACGAGAGTCGTAGGCTTTTGCTTTATATCAAACGATATAGATACATATACCTAAATTAAATTCTCAGAGGCTCCGATTATAATGCGAAATGTACATTTAAAAATAGCCACGTTTAGCAAATACACTGCACCCTAAATCTCACGCCAATGGTGCAAGACCGAGCGCGTTAGTTTCATGACAAAAGTGAAGATATCGTTGTAAAATACAATGACCGTAACACGTGCGACATTGAACCGCATTTCACGTACGACAAAGCTAAAAGCCAATTTCGTAAACGGAGCAGGTGGCTAAATTATTTATGAGGAAGACACACACGCGCGCGCTTTATTGCTGATCGATATTATTCAACTCGCATCGGTCACGATATATCATGAATAATTTAGGCCTAATCAAACTTTCCTCGGTGCCTTCAAAAACTTGTAGATATTGCCGCCTATGACAGAAAAACATTATTTGCGCAATTAATATTGTAAATGGAAAAATGGTTGTAAAAATTCCCAATTTATTAATCCAATTGATTTGACGTTTAAATATTTATTAATATCTTATGTATATACCTTTGCATTCAGATAAGGCACTTTTATAGATGCCAGAGATATGCACAATTGCCCTAGAGAGAGACATGACATAAAGGTGTCAGAATTCTTACAATTAGTCTGTTAGACTTCCTTTGAGAGACACGAGTTAATAAGATGATCGAAGCCATAAACTATGTGTCGCATAATCTAATGCGTGGGTGCGCGCATGTGCGTGTATGTACGTGTATGTGTATGTTGAATAGACCCAGCCAACTGAGACTTTTTAAGGTTTGTGTTTTAAAGGATTTGAAAATTAATCAAAAGCTATTTTCGGTTTTCAATTTTCGTTTATCGGCAAGAAGCGCGCGTTTGTTTGCGCCTACAGCACCCGCACCCTCTGCCAAGCGAATGTTCCAATGTTTCTCGTAGATATGGAGACACGCGATGTAGATGAATGTGGATAAGCTGTTTGTCAGCTGGTCGATATTCGGCCACTGCCGCCGTTCAGAACGCGAACACCACGTTGCCATGCAACGGCTGACTGACTGACTCTGGATGACTGACTGGCTGGCTGGCTGGCTGGCTGGCTGGCTGGCTGGCTGGCTGGCTGGCTGGCCTTGCACGCACCCTCACGCATTACTCACTCTTGCAACCGCCACGAGAGGAGAGATCTATGCGTGTGACGTCACGCAGAGTGCGTGGCACAGGACGTTTTACGAATTGGGTCAAGAGGGAAAGATTGGTCATTTAACTCGAGCACGCTACGTGCTCCCTGTATGCATCAAATGTGATTTGTCCGTCAAGCTGATTTTTCTCGTCTCAGATGTAGGTATCTATTTGCAAACTTCCGTAGATTTTTCGGAAAATGTTAAGTATAGGTATTTTGGCAATGCCAGGTGTAACAAGATTTTCGGATAATATTTGATTTTAATTCAGGTCGGATAAAATATTCGATTTAACTTCAAGGATTTAACTTCGATACGTACGAGCAATTCGAAAAAACTTTTAATTTTGACCATGATAAATTTCTTCAATCTTTTTTACGTTTTATTATATGTTTCGTTGTAAGTTTAAATATTAAGACAAATTAACTAAAAAAATAAATTTTTTTGTATGTACATCTATCTTACTTAATCCATCTGCCTATGCGTTTCCCTCGTTATCTTTCTCTTTCTCTCTATCTCTTATGAAATTCAATTTCCGCGAAATGAGTACCATATATCCTGGAGTGAACAGCGAGTAATTAAAATTAATACGCAATTAGAAGCACGCAATTGATGTTACGCAGAAAATAAATAACGTGCAACTTCAAATAAATTAAAAAACACGAACGAGTCTCAAGTACGTGTAACTATATTTATTTCTGTTACTTTAACTCAATTTTATGTAACACTTTTCAGTTATCAGTTAAAAATATCCGAGAGATACAAATTACTTGATAATCTCTCGATCTAATCTCTTCCATCTGCGAAAAATTCGCGTCAGTTTACCTTGAAGAAATTGAATCGCGTGACTTGATGCCAAAGCGCGTTTTATTGATGAAATGTCTTCGCGATTCACGTGTCGTCGGCGAATGTTTGCTAGAAATTTGTGTTTATAACTTAAAATGTTTAAGCGAATTTTTAACGAAAGTATGAAGTAACGAAGGTAAGACAACATTAATTATCGGGAGAGATTTGACTCGAGCGTTTTCGAATCCAAAAGAAGTAAACAGATATGGTCGTGTACGCAAAGCACATTCTGTGCTGTCTAATGATAATGGATAAACTGTAAAAAAGTGTACAAACAAGCTCAATCGAGGTTTCCGATCAATTTACGTAATACTCCCACTTAGTAAACGAGAACTGTTTATATAGTTTATGATGTCTTCTTCCACGAGAAAGTATATTTTATAAAATTACAAAAAAAAATTTAATGTCTTGTGTAAAAATATATGTAGATATATAATTATTGATATATATGTCATAATATATTATTGCATTTAAATATCATTTTGGTGAAAACACTCTGATAAAAATAAACACTGTGGATAAATAAATACGTGATGATCGCAAGATTATCAATTGTATAATTATGTGTAATAGTTGAAGATAAACTTATGCAATAAAGATATAGACATATAATTATTGAAGATTAGAAGTCTCAAGCGTATTGTATCAAGAGAGTCCGAGAGTCCGAGTCAATTGTCAAGTTTTGCATAGATATCGCGCGCTTGTAACAAACGAATAATTAAAGAGTCAACTGCAGACGCGTATTCATCTATTTTGTAAGAGAATGTATCTTCGGTACTCTACAAGTTCGGAATATTTCCACTTTAATTATATTTCTCATTTCTGCCTGATATACCTATTTACGTGAAGAATTGTGTCACCGCAAACTGTGTTTCACTCTCTGATTCAATCTCTTATCCTAGATTAAACTTCGCGAACTCATTTTTTCAATTACCGCAATCTAATTATTCCATCATCTGACGAGCCGCGTAAATGACTCATGGATTATTCAATACGGTCTGTCGAGCCCCCTTTAGACAGAACATCGCGAAATACGCGATTTAAGGACATCCACGAAATTCAAATTAAAAAATCAGACGTTGAAAACTATTCGCGAGATTATAGATACAGATACGCGAGAATGATCTCTTATTTGGACGATAAAAATGAGGAAATCAGAATGATATACTACTCTTTTTTCATTATGTCCATGATATTTATAGTACAAATTGAATCCATCGAGATTACGTCCCGATAAAAGTATGAACAAACTTCGAAAATCCGTTTCTATCGATATTCTTATCCGTGATGCTGTGCGACGTGGAACGGCGAGCGCGGGTCGAGGTTCTGTGATTAAAATTGGATTTTCGTCTATTCTCGTCCGGCCGTCCCTGAAAGTCTTTGAGACATTGAATGTATTTATGTCAAAGCTGTTAGAAGGAGATTCTCTCTCTCTCTCTCTCTCTCTCTCTCTCTCTCTCTCTCTCTCTCTCTCTCTCTCTCTCTCTCTCTCTCTCTCTCCCTCTCCTCTCCCTCTCTCTCTCCCTCTCCCTCCCTCTCTCCCCTCTCTCTCTCTTTCTCATCCGTACATCATCATCTGGCGCTTTTTCACTGATGCGGAGCGGAACGATTGAACATACGAAGTAAGCGAATGCATACATTCGATTCATCAATAAATATGTGTACCCACGCGCCAAACAAAAAATTAATTCAACGCAACGCGTTTCGATACACACAATGTTATTACATTATCCGAGTGACATATCATAGTTTCCGTTGCTCTACAGAAGAGCGATTAATTTTTATTAATTTGTAATATCATAATTATCTAAAAGCTATTACCATTTTTGTGATGCAATTTTTCTCAAAACACTTTAGTCTCGCGACATATATTTTATTTTGCGACAAAACTAGAAATTACTTAAATATATTTAATATATAATTAACAGCATAAATCAAATATTACAGCACAAATTAATTTTTTTTAATTTTTTAGAGAATGACTACAATTACATGTTTTAAATTAATCGCACATAAATTTACATAAGAGTATATCAGCGTATACAGAAGCGCATAACTAATAAGACACAGCATATAAACTCATTAAAACATATCACAGGAATTTACATTCTCTTGATTCTAAATGCCTTTATGTAGATCAGTATATGCAACGAACTCATATGTTTCGCAAATTGCATTTTGGATTATCCTTTATACTGAGAAATTTTTGCAATTTATATGGATCGCGTATTCGGAGGGTCATGGAAATTTTCGCAATACGATTTTCTCATAACAACCGACACGCGATCGAGTTTAGCGCGCTTTATACTGACACAACGTCGTCTATCTCAGGATCGGCATGCGAATCGATTTTCTCTTCTTTGCCTTGACATTCTTACGGTTTTAATATGTCGCTGAGAGTTTTTCATCGTTTTTCGTACCACAATCAGAGAAAATCTGAACAACAAGATTTGACATTGGCAAGCGCCAGTCGCGTTTAAAAGATTATTTCTTCACATTGAAAAAAGGAAGATATTTTATACTTTATTAGTGTAAGAAGTCTCCTTTTCAAAGAGTCAATTTACTTCTATTTCTTATCCTTAGTTTCAAGAAAGAATATAATATGCATCGTGTAAAATTCTCCTCGTGACGCAAGAAAAAGAACAATCGCGAGGAAATAACATAGGTTTTCCGAGGTTGTCTATTGAATCTACTATCTAAATGGATCTATGTCGAAAACGGAACGTGCGCGAAATACAAAAACAAAAATATGACGCGTAAATGCAACGCATGCACAATACTTTCAACGAGTTTGCTTAACTACACATTTATCGCATGCGAGAATTTTAATTAAAACCAAAAGATGCAAACCAACTTTGAACCAAATTGGAAATATAAATTATCGAATTTGATTGAATTATGTTACAAAATTATGTTACAATTACAAAATTAGATTTTGAAAATAAATGCTTGAAACATATGTATATTTTCCCTTATGTCTAAATCAAAATCACAACAAAATGTAATAATCTCCAATGAAAATGCCTAGTTATCTATTCATTCACCTGTTAGACAGAGGAAAAAGTCAATAGAGAAGGCATGCCGATGCAAGCATACACATACGCGCAATCGCTATTTTTTCTTTTTCTATACGATACCGGTACGCAACCGGTTCGTGCTAGTTCATTTTAGTTTCGCGATCGAGCCGAGTTTGAGATAGGAAAGAGGGGAAAACAAAATCGCGCGCATAATCTCGCAGACGCAATGAATATCGAGAAAGAATAAGAGAGAGAGAAAGATGCCGTGCATCGTACATCTAAGATTAAAGCTGTATTTCGCCATTTATGATAAAGAAACGACTGTTCCATGTACCAATGTTACAAGAAATTGATGTCTTTGGCAAGACTATGTCTATTATAAAAAAAATTCAACAAGATTCGGATTAGAATAAAAGAGATTCCTTAAAAGATGCTCTCAAACATTTGACTAAAACGTTTTCTCTTTAATAAACAGGAAAATATTTGTTTAACAGATATAGAGAGAAACAGAAGTAATCTTTACGTATGATTCTTTTAGCAGAATTCATTAATACAAAAATTTCAATTTTTTGTTCAGAAAACAATAAAATCTTCTCGAAAGAATCGATGTAATTTGATTACATCTTTGCAATCAGATTCCAACGACTATAAAAAGTTAGATACCGCCTTTATATAAACAAACTTAATTATCATACGTTGAATTAATAAAAGAAATTTTCAAAACATTAGATATCTATAACAAGTAAACATTTAAGAAAGCAATATCCTAATTCCTTCGAGCAGTATAGTATACTTTTAATAGTTATAAATCGATAGATTCGATCGCAACATATAAACATGTACACCACATTCAAACTCATATGAAAGTTCATAGTTTGATAAGTTCGATAAGTTCCACTTTTGTTAGAATCTGTTATAACACGGATGTTCCTATACGAATAAACCTCTTTTATCCTATCATTAGATTACCATTAGACTACCATAAAAAAATTCCTAGTTTAATTATTAAATATCCATTATTATTCGAATTGTGTCAATTTAATAATATTCAATTTTCATAGAATTGTAATTGATACTAAAGAATACTAAAGAATACTAAAGAAAATTTTATTCTGCCGCTAGGTGTACATTTTTTCTGACCCAATAAAGGCATCGGTCACTTCAGAAAAGTTATAAGGATCTTAAACGGAAGTCTTCAGGAAGCAATTAAATCCGATGGATCACAATTAGATTAACAGACTTTGAACTCGAAAGAAGCGATAAGCTTAATCTATTTTTAGCTTGAATTTTATCTCGATTCTCAGCACTAAAATAAAAATTAAAATAATTTTTAATTAATATTAACATACGTACATCTATTTCGAAAAATAGACAAGTTTGTCGATGCACTAATAGATGTCACAAAATTTCGTAAAATCGTTTTATTATCCTATTATTCAACATCGGAATAATCATTAAACTGAGTTCATTCGTCGTATAGTGGATATTAACTGTCATCGACGATAATTTATTTAAGATAGTAAAAGTGATCTAACTTACATGCTGGATTACGCAAAATTTTATTGCAAAATTTCCGAAAACGCTTTAACTTTGATGACTCGTGCAATGGCTCATAATTCATAAATAAATTGTTGTCGAAATCAAAAGAAAATTTCATCGCGATCGAACACGATATTAATCGAGAAGGTATTTTAAATTAGGACAATATTTTACTTATTTATTTATTAAAATATAAAGGCAAACGAAGATAGTAAACTCACGCCTCAAGGACAGTATATTGATTAGATAAAAATATCTTCTTACTAATGATCAGAATTAGCAAAATAAATTGAAAAAAATGTTTGCACTCACGAATCATAATCAACTTTCAATTTAATTCTGATCATTTTAAATGATTTACTTCCATGTTGGAAATTTTTTCTATAAATTATGTTTGTCTCGCCTCATTTCGTCTTCCTAAAATGTACCTTTCGAGCAGCTACGTGTGGAATCTTTCACCAAAAATAACATTTTGTTAGTCCGGAAATAAATGTAATAAGATAAAGAGTCAAGCGGAAGCAAAAGATAACACAAGAGACTTTCCAATTTAGTATCGAGCATTTTATTTCCAGATAGGACTTGCGCTCTGAACTGACGGCCCTTAAATATACCATGGATATCGATCCAGTCGATGGTCGAGTTTCGTTTCAGTTGAAAGCTGGTGTGCTATTCCGAGGATGTTACTCGGAAATAGCGGCCGAATCGTCGCCGATATTACTGAAGTGAATCGAGGCAAATTAAAACAAGTGGAATTAAGTCGGAAGTTAAATATTGTTGACTAATTAAAAGCAAACATCTTTCCACCTGGCGCAAAATCAATATCGGAAATCAGTAGATATTAATGATTCATCGCTAGAGCGGAGAAACGTATTGTGGGAAAAATCGAGTGGTGACATTACGACGATAAAATCAGGGACAAAAACGAAACGAATATAAGACGGAAGTTCGAAGAAAAGTTCACCCTCGCCTCGTCGCGATCGATTCGACGATGATACGCTTCGACGATGAGTGGCACCAACAATTGCCATGCGAGGCGTGTCGTGTGCGGAGGAGAAGTTCGGCCGGCACGTGATGCCGATCGAAATGTCAGATGAACTGCGGGTGAATCAACGGATAGATGCTCCAAATACAGTCATGTTATAATTTCGCGCGGCGATATATGTTCAAATGCCACAAAGGAGATACGACGAGATCGTTGGATTCATAGTTGGATTAAATAAATAAAATATTCTATAGCGAGAGAAATGTTAAATGTCGTCAAAACTTTCGTCTATAACGGCGAAAGATACTAAAATTTCTTTAATGTCATAAAAGATTAAATACAAGACTGCAAGACTTGAAAAATCCCTTCCGTGCATCCATAGGGTTAAGCACCGAACGGTCGAAGCCTCGGAGCAGACACCGGACAGTCGCTGAAATCCTGAACGATCCGGTATTATCCGGATCGTTCAGGACCTGGCAAGGCTATCCAGAAAACAACCTATCTTGCTGTCCATCTCCCAGCGTACTTGTTTTCACGACTCTTTCGTTTCTATTCTAGATTCTAATTCTAGTCTTAACTCCATAAAGTATACATTGCTACCGAATTTTTAATTTATTTCTTCAAACTTTAACGGTGTGATTTGAATAATATTTCTCTATCTTTTGTTTAGTGCTTGAATTGCAAGTATGTCATCCTTTTTACGGCACTTTCTATTGCAAAAAAAATATTAATTATGTCGTTTGTACGCTATTAATGGCAGTATTACCTCAAGATACGGACCATTTTTACAAGGTACTGAATTGCCTAGCAATAGGCATGGAAAAATATTTAAAGAAATCCAATGAAACTTGTCAACATCTTTATTACCGCGCTTATTACCGTAATGCACACGTAATAGATAATGTCAAATAAAAAGTGTATGATTCTGACATTGCGGAAGAATGATAAGAGACGCTCGCTACCTTGACGCTAATTGTAAGATATGAAAGCCGCGGATGAATTCGCACAACTCAAACATATGTAACAGTTTAATTCTGGTTGGCGTGTGATTACATCAATAAGCTTAATTTATGTATACGCTAAATTAATATAACAATTGTGGCGGAAATTTATCATAATAAACTACTAAAATTTAATACAATTTGTCAAAAAGTATACATTAAAATGGAATTTTCAAAGAAACTAAGGAAGTGCTGAATATTCCAAGTATATAATAAAAAACTATTGTAAACACTTGAAGATTTATTAAAGCAATAATTAATTCTTTTCATAAAGAATAAAATCTCTACTTATAATCGAGTTTTTGTCACATCAAGATATTTAGAGGATAAAGTCGACATAGATAAAAATTCATATAGAGAATTTTTAAATTGTTGCAAAAATTAGATTCAAGAACATCCTTATACAGATCCATAAAAGGATCAGAGGTTAAATCAGAAACAGTTTCGCGTAAATGCAGCGAGATGCAACTCGTTCGCGGAAACGCGCATAATCCCAGCTGGCCGATTCGAGAGCGCTAATCTAAAAGATCGATACGCGACACATCGATGATGTTTGACGAGCGTTAAACATTGGCGATTCAATGTCGCGCAGCACCGCGAGATACGTCACTCACGCGTGAATGACGACGACGACGACGACGACGACGACGATGACAGTGGTAAGTAATCGAGAAGCGGAAGTCGGTCCAAGAAATTCCAATGAATAGGAAACACCGGTAAGAACCACTTAAAAGAAGAAAGAAGGAATTGCGTTTATTTCTCATTCTGACACGCTATCGTATCTTGAGTACTGGGCACTGAGGTGATGGTCACGTAAGATTAAGTAACATTATTGTTAACAGCACTCAGCTCTCTCGACTACCAAGACAATTGTGTCTCTTAAGAAATGTTTGAAAGATTGAAATAAAATTGATAAAAACCTCTTTCAGCTGTGGACGAAAGTCAAAATCAGATTTTCTATTCATCTCATAGTGAATCCGGACACAAGCATGCCGGAAAGTCGTAATAAAATAACTAATGAAAACTCGGCAGAAAGATGTTGCTGAGGGATGGAGGAAGGAAATGGTGGAGCTTCTAGATCGAGGGCGTGTCGCTCGTGTCCCTCGAGATTACATACTTGTTTCGACTATCCGTAGAATTACTATCGTTGTTTGTATTTTGAGAGTTGGAGATAACGAGCGAAGTACGAGGAGTCATAGATAGAGAAGACCTAAATAGCTTAAGCCCATTAAATCATCCCTCAATTCAGATCTAATTCGCGGTTCACCACAAAGACATAACCTAACCCGTGAATTACTGAAAAACTAACTATGCCAGAAAAAACTCAATTGCACAGTTTTATGAATTAGTATTTGCTACATCGAAAGCAATCATAAATGTATTATTAACAATAAGAGCGTTGTCACGCGATAACAATGTGTATTACACATGTACAAAAAATTAAGCCACTTTAACGCAGTTTTAATTTAGATTCGGTAAATCAATAAATCAATTACAGAAAAAATCTTGTAGGTTTTACAGAGTGCATTTAGAAACGAGCCTATGGATCGAAATAACGTTAACGTCTCGAAATGAGACGTTATTAGACCATCTAATTTTCGTCCGATATCAACTGTATCGGTCGAAAGTGCGATACCACCTTTTCCCGAGGAGCTTTCATGCGGCACACGGGTTCGCAGCGATTGAACTTTAGCGCGGCTCTAAAAATAACGGTCGCCGTCGATCCATCCTTCCGCTACTGCCACGACGACGCGCATAATTAATCGATCCGTTCGTCTTCGAGAAGCGTTTTCCGAGAATAAAACAACGACCGACAATGCGATTTCCGAATTCACATCCTCACCGATCATCGTCGGGGACCACTGTTATTAGGACACCCACCGGCGACGAGACACGAAGATAAGGATTTTCCGTGAAGAGAAGCAATCTTGCGACCCACGGCGAGCGAGCGAGCGAGCGAGCGAGCGAGCGAACGAACGAGCTTGCGTGCGGAGCAATCTGCGCAGAAGCGCGCCGAGAAAATCACTAAGCGCGTATTTGCATCGGACGGAACGAGCATCGGAGCAAAATCTCCATCGAGCTCGCCGATCGGACGATTCTATCCGCGGCTAATCATTGACGGACTTCCGCGACTGATGCCGAGTAACTTCCGGATATAGAACTTGTTTTTTTATAACGAAGTCTGAATATCTTTCGAAGAACTTTCCACGGACGAAACTAAGCACTTTCGGGAGAACTTGAAAATCCTTTAAAAATATTTCGACACGATCAATGTTCCTAATTTTCCAACGAGATCATCTGTCATTCGCTTAGTAGAGCACGAGGCAGACGTTGACGATCGCACACGTTGACATTTGTTATAGCGTTTTTCATTGGCAGAGCTGCATGGTGCGCATTCATTGTCAGTGCACATTAAAGCCGTCGTAATACACAAACCAACGTAAAGTGTATGTTTAATATAAACGGGTTAAATCACGAAATCCTCAATATTCTTTATTGCACTATTTGGTAAAATATGTATTGGATATTAGTCGAAATATTTGCATCTTACTTTAAATATTAGAGATTAAATCAGTGTACAACGGCTTTAATGTGCACTGAGTGCGCACCAGTTCTGCCAATAAAAAACGCTATTAGATAAGCGGCGAAGTGTCGCACGGCACACTGTCGAGAAAAGCGGCGCGCGAGGGAAGCGACTAGTTCTAAAAACGGAACGGGAGAAAAAATCTACGATGAGCACAAAGTATCGTAAAACTTTACCATATTCCACGGAGTCGCGAGAATTAACAAATGAAAGGAAGACGAGACACGGAGAGGGAAGCCATGCTCGAGACAGAAATGAGAAGGAGAGAACGAGGAAGTTATCAAATCGGAAGTTCCTCGCTTTCCTGGTAACGGCACTAACAGAACTGATCAGCGACAAGTTTGGCAAAAACTTGAGGGGAAGAGAGAGGGAAAGAGAGAAAACGGAAGAAAGAGATGGAAAGGGACTAGTCAGCTATCGAACAGGTATTTCAATCTAGGGAGAAAAGGAGAGTAGAAGAGAAAGAGAGAGGAAGATAAGGAGGAGCTTCAGAAACTTCTCTTTTTCTCTCTTTCTCTCTCTCTCTTTCACACGGGCTCGTTTCTGTCTTACACATTCATTCTCTACAATTTACTTGTTCAATTTGTGAAAACTAAATTTAATTCACTGATGCAACTACAAGAGAAGAAATCCGCGAGGCGCGTGATGTCACTGAAATGTCACTACTCGCGGAGTCCCTCAGTAGACCGATCTGTCACTCGAATCAGCTGCGCTTGACAGACACCCTCCTACCATCTTCTTTCTGGAAGTTCTCCGTTCGCCACCGTGTGAGCCTGGCAAAAGCTCTCCACCCGGCCTCGTAGGGCCGTGCGAGAGTTCACCTCTCGAAAATGCTTGGTAGTCGCGGCGATTTCTCGTTCTTTCTCTGTCTCACTCGCGCACACACGGCACGCAGGCACGCACACAATCTCTCTTTCCCTTTCTCTCTATCTATTATCTATCTAGCTCTATCTCTATCTCTATCTCTATCTCTATCTCTATCTCTCCCTCCCTCTCTTCTTTTCGTTGTTCGTTGACAAAGCTCTAAGCACAAACCTTGTCATCCATGGCTGCGGCGAACGGTGTTCGGTGAAAGATAGAGGATTAGCAACGCGGCTTCGGGTGGACCAGAGACTGACTGGCGTTTCGTGTCGTCGAGGACCGCCGGCATCATCGACCCGTATTCCCCACTGCCGCGACACCTACCCCCGCCGTGCGATCGGCCTCCCTACTCTTTCCGCTCCTATGCACGCCCTCCTCTGTTACCAACGGTGTTCATCCCGCACGTCATGACCCGTCTTACTTCTCTCTTTCTCTTTCTTTCTCTTCTCCCCTTCTCTCTTTCGCCCTACTAGAATCTACACGCGCGTCTAGGGAAAATTCCTCGTTCCCTCCTTGAATCCCGTATGTGAAATTAAGCCACGTTTGAGAAACCGGATAAATTTAAAAAATCCGGTATTCCCGTGACTTAATTTTTTAAGTCATTGATATGTGAAGTAAAGACCACCACCATATGCCGACCGTCGTGTCTCCATCGACTTGAACAAATGTACAAATCTTTACCAAAAATATTCACACTCAAGTTCAATTAATGAAATTATAACAATAGTTGTATTTTCCTAATAAAGTTGTATAATGAATTTAACTCCTGCTCAGGAAAAATTTTTTTCCACTTTTTTATTCGGTTCGTTCGATGACCGATAAATTCTACTTGGCGAACGGAACGAGCGACAAGGAAAAATTCGACTGTAGATCTCTATCAATCAAAAAGGTTTGATGATTACTGCAGAGTACAGAGGAAGTAACAAATATCCATCCCAATTAGCAATTTACCTAGGACCTAGTGCGCGTCCGCCACCCAACCGCCAACGGGACTTGCCAGCCCCGCGACTCGCTTGCAGGCACCCCCTCGGCCCCCTACTTGCCTCGTACCCCTCGTGCTCCTCTCTGCGGTCGTAACAACACCCGTTCGCCGGCAAACCCGGTTGCGCGCGCAACCCGTTCGCCAACAGCTCTTCATGGCGATGCTACTGCCGTGCAACGTCGGTCCGCGCCCCCGAAACGACAGCGCGCAAGCTCCCCGTGGCCGGTGATTCTCATCCGAGTCGCCGCATCGACACGCAAGATTTCGAATATTCGATGGAATTCAGGATCGAAAATGGATCCGGTCAAGATTACGCATATATTATGGATAAAAGCCGATTACGGCGTATATAATGATATGGAGGGGGGGGGGGGGGGGGGGAGATAATCGGAGCTTTTTATCCTTGAGCAAAAGACTAATTTGGCGTTATCGAAAAATGCTAATTTGCGTAGAAATTTTTGTAGGAAAAAGAAATAGAAATGAAAATGGACTTTATCAAGATATATATTGTCAGCATAGTGTAAAACGGGAATAGAGGGAATGAATCTGGACTATTTTATTTGACAGGCTGAAAGATCACTCCTCAGGGAAATTTTGCCAAGAAGAACGAGGCCTTAACTGGCGAAATAACTGCGTTAAGTAGAAGACAAGAGAAGTAATTTGAATTGGAAACTGATAGAACGCCTCGCATTGAGATTAATGATGATCCCGATACATTGTGACTAGGATGAATGACGATAACCTATTTGTCTGACGTAATTGCACTAATGATGCTAAATGATAAGATTCATCTAAATGCCTACATATAGATAAGTGCTATTATCGAAACACAGAAGTATAGATATTACTTTTACTGCTCATAAAAAAAATAATCCGCTTTGTCAAAGCTTTTCAGGGGGATTTTCGTCATGTTTCATCTATTCTACTTTTTATTGGATACTATTTGTCTTTGATGTTAAACGAATAGAAATAAATTGTTATTTAAAGATATTAAACTTGAATAAAATCGTATCCAATTCTTTTCTCCAATCAAAAATTTGCATATTTTAGTCAAATATTACAAAAAATGAATTTAAAAAATTTCATATGCTCTTTCTTCTATCGCTGGAAAACTTAAGCGAAAATTGTTTTATTAATTATAATTAGATTGGTGCAAAAAGAATGTGAGCACAAATGCGAGCGCGATTCTTCTCTTAATAAAGCAAAAACATAAAACGTTATACTTTAGTGACGTTATACAGTAAAAAAAACCGGCTCATTTTATTCGTTACGACAGGTAGGATAAATGTTAATTTCTAAACACTGAGAAAATAAAATATTTTCGTAACATTAATAACGGCAGAGAGGATGTATCTACATGGAGTGTCAACGTCACATCTGCGTCAAATGCTTAAGGTTTAAGAGTTTCAGAGCTCGTGTATATAAGTTTTCTCAAGTTTGAGTCCTCGCTCATCGTCAAGCTGGAGACGGTTGCCGAATGCTCGGACGAAAATCACTCTCTGCACAATGAGACAAGTTGAGAGCCATCGCAGGCCGCGATCTGTGCTACTGGGCTACGCGTCCGCGTCAGACAGGCGCTTTGCCTGACCGACCGACCAACCTCTACTGCTGCTCATCCCGTTGTCTCTCTTTCTTTCCCGCCTGTTTCGTCCGTTTCGTGTCGTCGTCTCGCCTCTCTCGCCATTCTTCTCACGATACGCGTTACGATATGAGCCAAGTTTTGACTTCCGAGAGAGTGGTATTTCCGCCCTTATTCGCCACACCGCATTCGCGTAGGGAGAACGGAAGGAAGACAAGTTCTCTTACTTTCTTCACACCAAATCCTAAGGAGTACCATATCCCTAGGCAAAAGTTCTTGGAAATTTACGATTACATTAAAGATGCAGTAGATGCACGACACCTCGTAATATAGCGAGTAAGGATTATAAGAATTATTTCATAGTCAGAATCAATTTTTTTAAACAAAAACATCGAGATATCAATCGCTTCTCCAATAGTTTTTACAGAGCCAGTAGTTTGAAGGTCACAGACTATTTGAAAAATAAAAAGCGCTTTAAAGGATGGAGAGAAAATCGAATGTTATAAACGAACAAATTACTTAAAACCTTTTTAGGTAAAATTGCGAGCAGATTTCCCTGTGTCACCTAAAAAGTAAAGCTATTTGCTATTGTCCTATTAACAAGCGCGATGGAATTTCGTCACTCGCCACTTGCAAAAATATATAATATAAAACGATAACAAATATAAATTTATCCTCGTTTTCTCAACATATGTATTCATTAAAGTAAAATTAATTTTCATTGATTTATTAAATTCAATATTCGCGGAGATTCGATTTCGCGTTACACTGTGCAAATATCGTTAATGTTTATGTACTCGTTATGCGATTTTTAGAAGAAGGGATAAACGATAATTGGCAGCGATTATTCGTTAAACGGTAACGCCAAGTCGCTTCCAGACGTCGCGTCTTTGTGATGAGTCATCTCATTACTCGAATTACCAGATAATTACCACCGTCATCGCTGCATGTCAGCCGTGGATCTATTACGGTATAGAAATCCATAAGCCCATAAAGTGCAAAATAAATTTTACAAGCGCGTTAATAAACGATCGAGAGAAAAAACATAAATTATTTAAATGGGGATCGAATTTAAGGATTTAAGGATACTAATTGCCATTAATAAATTTTATATGTACATTCGATATTGGTTTTTAAGCTTCTCTCGCATCTTAAGACATGCTCGTTAAAAACATGAGTCATAATGTAATTACTATCGTTCTCGAAAGTTTGACAAGTTGCTGCCGTAAAAAATATCGACCAATTATATATTTATGATGAGAAGGTGCCATCAGAGTTTTGCGGTTTTTTTCTTGTTCTAAGAGGACCGCAGCTTTTAAAACTTGTAAATTCGATGCGTCCGCCGATTTACGCTCAAGATTTTTACCACCCTCATCTCGTCGTCACTAACAAAGGGTCACCGTATAAGACACCGGGTTATCATAAATAAAAAATGAAATAAAGAGAAATAAAATTGCGATTGATCCAGAAAGAGAAAAAAGGAGACTATATATGCCGCGAAAAGAAAGCTCGGCCATCGAAAAGAACAAACAGAAAAAAAAATGAGCGGGGGAGATGGAGCAAAAAAATTGTCGCGTGACATTATGAAGGCGTTCAATTGTCAATAATTGTCAATTCTCTCGATCCGATAGCAAACTTTCCGAATCAAAGGGCTAACGTTTGCCTCGTTCACATCACTTGACACGGGATTATTCGTACAAAAGTACTTTACGTGCGTACAATAATAACAATATGCAATAAGTAACGTTTAACAAATAAAATTAAAATATCAATACTCGGAATGAGAATATTTATATCAGTCTATAAAAATAAAAGATTAAGTAAAAAAGTGAATATCGATAGATGCAACATTCTTTTTCTGTCACTGACAGTTCGTAGAATAGTAGTTGCCTTTATAAGAAAGTACTGACATGATAGTTGGTTATGATTCTGAAAGAATGGAAATTGCTATTCCCATTCTGTGACATACATATGTCAATACAGTCAACAGTTTGGTCCCAACATGCTAGGACATATAACATTCCATCTTTACTCTTTTACGCTTCTCTATTCCAAATAATGTAATGTGTGAAAATTTTAGAGCAAGTTTCTATGTGTAAATGTCCAGAACTACCTCTTTCTCTGCCTCCCTCCCCCCCTCCAATATCTATAGTAAAGGAGCGTAGCTTTTTGGCTCGAGCTAACATATCAACGATGTCTGAGTAAACAAAAGTGCAGAGGGAAAGAAACACAATGACTACAGCATTTATTCGCATTATTTGTCAAAGAAACGTCAATCGACACGCGTATCATCGTCTCAACCAGTATAAAAATCAATCCGGCCAAAAATACGTTCGGGATACCAGCCCCCGGTTTTCTGGCGCAAGCAGATTTTTCGGGGCTTTACGGCACGAGTATTTATAAACAACTGACGAGAGACCTGAGACGCGCGCGTATATCTGGTGACGTAGTTAAAATGACGATAACGAGAACGGCCCAATATTGCGTCAATGAGATCCTGCAGGTCGATGTTAACGATATTTAGGCTTTCGATCGTACTTGCACGCGATTCGTCTGTTCTCCTTGCTGACTCTGGCTCCGTTACAGAAATCAGTAAGATACTTGAATATTAGACGATAACTGCATAAATGCGGCTAAACGGCATAAATTATCACGTATTCAAGTATAACATCGCAAAATGGACATTTTATGCCAATTCGAAGAAGATAATAATTATAGACATTGTTACAAATTGCAATTTGTCACTAATAAAATTATGAGTAATTTCTCTGACATAGAGGGACTAATAACTAATACTCTGGCACGTTCTCTGGTCATGATCTAGTCGCATGAGCATTATACAAGTCTTGTAGCTTCTGACATCAAATTTAACGTGAGATATATAATTCTAAACAAGTAAAAAAAAGAAAGAAAACAACCTTGAATCCGCAACTCCAAATTTTATCGCTTATCTTGTTCTGCACTGTGTTTTTTGCGCTCTAATATCATTCAATGTTCTCCTTCATAAAATTATCTGCGGATAAATATCGATTCTGATAAGGTGATTGAAATCGATGAGAATAAATGAAGAGCATTCGTGTCCCGATTTCGTTAAGGTGCATCTCGACTACCGATAGCGGATGATCCGGATATGGTTGATCGTCCGCGCGTATTATCGCGGCAGTCACAATTGCGTTGACGTCGACTTCGTATCAATTAGATAGCACGATTTATCGCACCTTAAATTGCTCGTCGCTCGATTGTGAATTGAAAAGATAAAAAATAAAAGACAAAAATAACGAGAACGAGGACGAGCGGCCTAATTCGATTTATTCGATTCCACTGTCGCGTATTAATTTATTATCCGCCAATTGCGATTCACGCGATTTCGTTTACGACGGAACGTGTGCGGTGTGCGCCGAGTGCAGTTCGGGGAAATACTTAAGTGACGAACGATGTTTCTTTGAAAATAGCTATTCATATACATTGAAATAAAAATGTCACCCTCGAAAATGTAAAAAAGATAAAAAGATAAGAAAGCGATACGTTATAATCTTATTAATATTATTAATATCGATGGAATTTCATAATTATATAGGATTTCTCGCATATAGATTCACTGTCAGTGCTAATTAACGCGAAGTTGCGCGGAATTTTTGGCACGCCTCGTATGAGAGACATACGCGCGGGAAGCGCATGTTCTCGTCGACGCGCGACGGACGTACGATGAGGAAATCGCTCGTGTGCGCCGCGAGCGCCAGGTTTATCTCATTCTCTCGTTTATCCTCCTTCAAGCCAGCCTCCAAGGAGACTCTCGGTCCAAGCACCGGCGATGTTCATCGAGCGACCGCCGCGCCGGGCGATTCGCGGTGACGCGAGTTACGCAATCGCCGCGCCGCCTGACTGGCCTTGCGCCAATCTCACGTATCACTCACTCACGCACTCTACTACTCTTCTCTTCTCTTCTCCTCTCTCGCAGAATTCTCGCAGAACCGGAACAGAGAGAGGACACGAGAAGACTGGATGTACAAGATAGAAGAGCGACGAGATGGAGAGATGAGCATGTTGCGAAACGTGTACTAACGTAGACAACTCGCGTCTCGCGCGAATCTGGCTCTGTCTCTGTATACGTTCCTCGCGACTCGCAATACGTTTCGATAACTGACCCATCCGATCGGTTGCCAGTTTACGGCTTTTAATTCAATTTCCTCCGTGCGCGCGCGTCACTCGTATCGCCAGGCAAACTGCAAAAATGTGCGATCTTTGATACGCGGAACGGGACTGTCATTCGGGGAGAGATGAGCGAATACGTGAGTTTTTAAGAAGTGGAAAATATGTTTCAAGAGAATGTCTTCCGTCCTTATACTGGTTGCTCTAAATAAGTTTTTAAAATAGTAATCAAAATAAAAAAAATTAAATAAAATAAAAAAATATCCGCGATATGTAATAAGCTGTTGATTGTTTTTATTTTCATATTTCCAAGTTTTCTGCCGAAATCCTCCCTTTATCCTATCTATATATATAAATTCCTTTAAGATTACAAAAGTTTCCTTCTGTCTAGGTTCTAGGTCATGGAGCTTGAGTACAGTTGCACCAATTCTACTGCTCATTTATGTCACCGGATGACACAGTCGACCATTGGTTTACAAATTAATGCATTTGGCTGTACAAGCCAGCAAACATTAATTCCGAAAAATACAGAGAAAATGTTTGGAAATTTCCATCCAAATTATATCAATAAATATTAATGAGTTTCTAACAGCCATAAACTATAATAATTAAAACTGTAATAATTTGAATTAATTCAAATTTAAATACAAATTCTGTAATAAATTTGAAATAATGTTTATCCACGAGTAAAGGAGAAATGAGTAAATTAATAGTCCTAATTTCGTACGAGAAATAAACAATACTCAATTACAAAAAATAATTTACGCACTGTTTACCACGCTGAACTCTTAATTAGCCTGCTCCTCCTTTACTTTTGGATATTCAATGTCAGAGCCTTCTACTTCAATTTTGTAATAATGCATGCATATGTACCTATAGGCATATCACGTGTGGTCCTTGTATAGCGTCGAATTTAACTGTGTATTTAATAACAAATTACAATAATAAAAGCATAAAATTTAACATAAAAATGAAAAAAAATACGCAATCTCAATTTCAACTTTAGCACTACCTGTGCTCGAGAGACATTCTGATTTGGAGATATTCCGTATTAAAAAACTGTTGATATTGCTCGGCACACACACGCGAATGTGCGTATTTGACATTAAAGAATGCGCGATCGTCGTCACTGCGTTATGCAACTCGCGTTATCAAACTACTATCGTAGTTTGCCATGCGCGCTCGGGACATCACGTGCGCGAAGCTCAATCGCCGATTATGAGCGTTTAAAGTGTACGAACGGCGGTGGCGAGCGTCTTTTAAATCGCGTCTATTGTCCGAACTGCTGTATTCTGGGGAAAAAGAAAAAAAACCAACACACGTGCGATTCACGAGGCGTACGGTTTACGAGTTGTCGCGACGACACGACGCGAAAGAGAGACAGAGTGAATTCATCGATCGCGGAAATAGATCCCTCGCCCACCATATTCCGTATTGTAATGTCCACTGAATGAGACTGAAAAATGAATTAAATTTCTAAATTCTTCTCTTTGTTACATCATTGATATTCAAAGTAATTCGATCCGTTGGAGAAAAGAGAGAGAGATGTATATTGTTACCGACATCCCCAATATATGTATTTCGACCGTGAAAAGAGAAAAAGTTCTCTTATCTAGAATTATGTGCTCGATCATTATTCGTTTCAATAAAGAGTATTTAACTTTGTAATTATCGCAACGAGTACGGTATCGTGTAACTTAATGCGCACGAAAATTAATATTTTATGTGTGTCATAATTATAATTATGAAGCGATAATAATATAACAACGTTCAAAAAAAATATCGAATATATAGATAATAATGTGACTTAAAATCGTAACTTAAAAGCGCAAAATATCCTGGATACATATAGTATATTCTATTTCTCGCACTTTTTGCTTTTTATTTTTGGTACGTCGCTTCCTAAGAGAATCCGGTGCGATATGTGACAACGCCACGATGAATAACCGCGTCGAAGTGCGATAGTTCAATCTGGAAAGTTGCGGCGAGTCGGAAGAGCTGATCGGAGAACTGTGTTGTGGCGGACAATAAATAAAAGCGCGTCCGTGCAAACAAATGCGGTTTATGACGTCATCTGGCTACTAGCCACTTTGCTATTATTATTCATCGAGACAAAAAAAAAGAAGGGAGACAGGAGAGGTAGATGGGAAATTAATGTGTAATAGCTCTGTTAGCTTTAATGGCACCTTTTTCTCCTTCTGTATTCAAAATGAAAACGTTCTGTTGAGAGAGAGAGAGAGAGAGAGAGAGAGAGAGAGAGAGAGAAAGAAAGGGGAGAGAGAGAAACAGAGGGGAAACAAAATGCAGGGAGCGAAACGAATGGCTTTCGTATCTAATATCATTCAGAACTGCGTATCGGAGAGTTGACCACTCAAAGGTCATTGTCGGAATGTGTGTAGTCTAACAAATCGAAAGATATATCTACATTTGCCAACTTTCTCATATCGACAGACGTCAAAACCGCAAAACAATAAAAGTAATACCGCGATTCATACATGGATATCACAGAGATCCGTGTATTTGGCCACAACGTTGAATAAATACACACACAATTGATTCTTTATTTATTTATTTATTTATTTATTTATCTCAAGCATCTGTGAGAAAGCTCTCACGATTCTTCGGCCTTTGCACAGCGTTTGTCTAATGTAAACGTCACGTACGATGTGACCACCACGTAATAGTTTTCGATTCTCTCTCTCTCTTCCTCTTTTATCGTGAGAATTTTTAATTTGGCACTTGACACGTGAACGAAGCTTTTCGGCTTCACTCTCGCGTGACGCCGACCGTGAGCCGCCGCCTTTTGACAGATTACGACCGTCACCGGTTAGCTCCGGTTCGAACACACATCAAGCAGAGACCGTCTATACGTTCGATCCAGTTCGAACCGGTAAACCGGCGACTAGCGGTCTCGCGAGATTCAATTCGCACACTCGACAGTTAATGCACCGGACTCCCTCATCGCTAAGAAACTCACACTCGTAAAAGCTATACATACTCTGATTTTTGTTATCGTAAAATTTTCAATAAGGAATACGGAATTTCACAATTTCACACCACAGAATTTAGATACAGAAATTATAATATTAATAGTGCTTAGCATCCCGAGCATCCGAGTTAATATTAGTTGAAGAGAGAAATAATATTTTATAATGTGTCACAGTTACCGCACAAAAACGCAAACTTGAATATGCATTACGGAGAATATTTGCATACATTTAATTTTGTACGTAGAATTAAAATTTCCGGAATATTTAAGTTGGCATGAAATTGCCAAGTCCGGAGAATTCCAAGCCGTCTGACTACTGCGTGCCTCTTTCCACTGCAATTGTCTGATTCCCGTTACCCGGGATTACTACTCGACGAATTGAGATACACACGAAACTGAAAATTGATTGGAAACCGTTTTCAATCTGCTCACGTCCATTCTCAATTTCCGGCGATGTAATTTTTCACAGTAAAGTCTTGCATTTCGCAATGGGGCTATCGCATCGCTGTACGTTCTCCCTCTATTATTTCGGTAATGGAATTAGGTTAAATCTCTCAAAATTCTCATCATCTATCGATGGCTGCTTTCTATAATTATTGCTTACGGGAGGAAAGCTCTAAACAAATAAAAAATTATTAAGCAATAAACTTACTAATAAATGTCAATAATACGTGAAAAATTCCAAAGCTTTCGCGTATTGAAAATATTTCGATACAATTCTTAACCATTTTCGTTCAACAATATCCTAGAGATCTCACGAGAGTGATTTCTTGCGCTCGACATTCGGTCAAGGCTTTTATATAATATTTGGAGCAGCTTCCGGTAACCAGATTCTGTAGGTTGGCAAAACCAATGACCCTAATCGCCTTCTCGATATACTACAACAGCGGTTTCTCAGATAACAGCTACCGGGAAAATGCGGAAAGTCTTGTCGTGTGATAAAGAGAAAGGTCACGAAAAGGCGAGAATTTATTCAAATGCACGAAACACAGAAAGTAAATACATTATATTATCTAAAATAACATCAATCCTTAAAATCTGATTTTAAATTTCGAACATAGACAATTTGATTTATTATCGGACATATTTATATCTCGTGTCACGTTTATATCTGAAACTCTTCACAAAAGCGGAGCGTACTCTAAAGACCGCGCAAGTCGGAAAATATTCGAAAAATGATGATCTTTCATGGCAAACAGTGAGAGATTTGCAAAAAGTAGGTACCGCGTTTTATTAGTTTTATTTGACGCGGCGCGCATTACGAAGCGAAATAGTTAAATTCTTATTTCCAGATTTTTATTTCCGCTGTTTTATTTGCCTGGGTGCGAAAGGGTGCAATGCGATTTCGGTCATTTCGAATAATTATGTCTTACATCCGCGAGCTTTGTTAAAAGAACGCGCACGCGCGCGACGTACGACATACATACATATACATACATACAGACGACGTACGCACGTGCGTGCGTACATGCCAGTGTACAGTGTCCGCGGCGGTTGACCGTGACTGTATCTACGTCGGAGGAAGAGACACATTACGTTCAATCTACCTCCGTCGCTCTCGGCTCTGACTTCTCGCGAATCTCTCGCGCGAGAAGAGGAACGCGAAAAAAAAGCGCAACGCGCCAGCGCCGCGCCGCGACACGTCGTTCCGTTCCGTTCCGTTCCGGCCGATGACTCATTCGCGCGAAGCACATCCACGACGTGAATCACGTCCTGAACGTAATGTGATTAAACTAAGGAAGCTCGCTCTTTGTCGAGTTCCGGAAGACGAGAGGAAGTAGAAAGCTCCCAGCTCGTAATCGTGTTCGCGCAACGCATACCATTCGCTTCTGTATCGCAAAAGTAAACAGTTAAGTCAAGAATTAACCAAGTTTATCTTTGTCAAATTCTCAAAAGTAACGTATCGTTTGTACGTTAAAGATAGAACTGAACAGTGTGTATTCACATGTATCCTCTGTGGTTATAAGATTTAGGATTAACAGCGATTTAAGATTAACGTTATTCAAATGTTAAAAAACTCGAGAAAATCTAACTTATCCTTTTAAAATATTTTTATATATGCAAGTTAATTTTAACTTTCAGGACATAGTTTAGCTTTCAAGACAAGAAATAAAATTATAGAAATTAAATTTACGCAATTAATTAAATTAATTTAATCTGAGAAATTCTTGAAAGAAACATTAAGTATCATTAAACTATCACCTAAAGATATCATTGAACCTAAATTCCATTTTTCCGATAAGATAATGCATAACATTTTTTTTTTAGGTTTGCAACCTGAATTTGAAACATTTGAATTTTAAATCGAGGACTAACTAACTTACACTCTTTTATCAATAATATTCTTTATTACTAATTCTCAACTGCGTTATCCTCTTTTATACTCAACTAATTAATTAAATAGAGATAATCCAATTACAATTTAAATTTATTGGCATTAAAATTAAATCGCCGATTAATCAGTCTTTTATGTACAATCCCAAATACCTTTTTCCTTTCGTTATATTTTTCAATTTCTGCGGATTATTTCCGACAATACGAAGATTATTCAACGCTCGTCGATTATTCCGGGCATCGATGATGCGGCTCGGTTCGTCTGGAATACACAGAATAGTCGTCGATGCAAATGAGTTAAGGGTGAAGGAGGCAGGCGCCTTGTTATTCGATTCTGAAGTCGTATGCCGCGCGACTGGAGATCGCGCGAGTCGATACGCGCGGCCGCGGCGTCGCGACGCTAGGCGACGCGACGCGACGCGACGCGATGCGACGACAGGAAGAGATTGGCGGCATTTTTCGCAGCGCAAGAAAAGAAGGCCGTACGCATTGCGTGGATGTGGGTAGTCGTCGGTAGAAACAGGCAGATAGTGGGCGTGCAATTTCGACACAAAACGACGAGTAGTTAACTCGTTGAACGACCGCCCTCTTGCATATCCCTGCATGGTGACAAGGCATGGTAACGTTAGCGTTAGAGGAAACATCAAAGCGACACAAGTGGAATAGAAAAACCTAAAAAGGAGGGGGGAAAGAGGAGAGACGGGAGCAACGAATCTCTCTACATTTTCCCTTAACCTACATCCTACATCCGGAATCCTTCTTGTTAAATATTAAAAGTTAATCTACGTCCAACTAATTTTTCTCTTTCTCCTCCGCTTTTCTCCTTCGAAGAAAAGAGAGAATCAAAACATGTTGGAGCATCGATTAAAATTTCCGGAAAGGGGCTAAATATACGAGATAAGCTGTAAAAAAACGCGATATCGCTTGAAAGTCGAAACAAGTCGCGACAACGCGACGATAGTTTGACGGACGCTTTGTTCTTCGGGTTCTATCAGATTTCACTTGGACTTGTCAATCTGATGGAACGAGAGCGGAACAATGCCGATAGTGATAGACCTATGTGATATAGACCGGCGTTTTCCGCTATCCAAAAATCCGTACGTAAAAACCGAACGATAATATCGACGAATCGAATAAGTGCAATTATATAAGGATAGAAAGAGAAGGAAGCGGGGATAAAGGAAGGAAGGAAGGGTAGAAGTCTGTAGGCCGGGGTGAGGCGAGAGGTCCTCGAATGAGGGGATGGGTGGTGGTGGTGGTTGTATCGACCGCGCCGCACTGCGGGGCTTTATCCCCTCTCGCGCCGCCGCCGCCGCCGCCGACGCCGCCGACGCCGCCGACGCTGCTCACCACCGTTTCTCTATCCGCTAACACCCTTCTGCCCCTACGACTATTCCCTGCCCCCCTCGTGTCGACATACATCCAGACGAACGTACGGTCCCTTCCTTCCTCGAGTCGCTGCCTCACCCTGCGCCCCGCAGTCGGTCAGTAACCCACTCGCTTCCGGTATGCGATTCTCCGAAAACGCGCGCGCGAGTAAAGGGGTGAATTTTTCATTTTCCACCTCTCGGCGTTGAATTTCGTGCGGGCGCGTGTTCACCTTGAAATCTCACGATCGATAAGCATGCATCGATGACCAACGGTCGTTTAACAATGTAGACTACGATAATACGGGTGAAAAAAAAAAACAGAGATGTTTATTTTATTAAATACGAGTAGGGTAGGAATAATGCTGCAAGATATTTTTCACATTGAGGGAGAAGACAAAAAATGCAAATTGACGAGAGAGAACATTTTCTGATGTATCGTGTATCTGTTCGCCGTCGTGAATACGAACCGAGACACATCTCTATCGGGAATAGTAAAAAGCATGGATACTCGGCGTTTTTACTCATGTCAGTGAGGCGTCATATATCACCGCTTTCTCTAAGCATCCCTCATCTCCACATTCTTAAAAGTACGATCTTTTCAAGTTTCACTCAGGAGACTTTGCGATCATCTACAAGATGTTCCAGAATAATCAATCAAGACGATTAAATGAATATCAGTAATTACTTTTCAACTTGTTTTTTCATATTTGTTTTTAGTCTTGTTGGATTCTTGATAGAATTATAGATGATTTATCGTTATTAAATAGATTAGTAGTTATAATCTCGCAAAAATAATCAATTTTTTTTCTGAATTACTCTCATTTTTCCTTATTATTATTCTTGAATTAATTATATTTGAATTTTTCTTCCTTATTATTATAAGGAAAGTTCTTGTGTCCGAATAATCGACAATCCGAAACGGCATCGTTGCGAAGAAATTGCCGGTCTTCGCGAGAAATAAATTATCACAATGGGTCGTACTACCGCCCGCGAATGGCTAATCAATCGCTATTGACAGGATACGTACCTGTGCGATTTAATGAATAGCGTAGAACATTACGTAACCAACGTATCAGACGACGACATCGTAATTCGCGTTACGTTTTACCTCATTAGCACATTAAACTATCACTATAGCGCGGCTATAGTTACAAAAAAAAAACGTCCGCGATTCTGCTTCTTCTACGAAGAAGAATTGCATAATTAATTAACGTTACTGATTCTCGCACGATCGCTTTCTAGGAAGCGCGCGAGCAACCGCATTCAAATTTTCGATTTTCTTCCTCGGTTGCTAGCACGGTTACGTAACACAGTGGACGTTACGTAACGTACCAAACGTACGTATGAACGATCGCTCAGAGGGTCTGGTTCGAACAACAAAATACCGAAGCGTTCACTACACCTTAGCCCTAAACAAGCTTACATTTAAAGTCTAACATTTAAAAGGCGCGTTGGCCGTCATCAGGCACTCACGGTTATAAATTTAGGCGCAAGTGTCGCATTGAGATGATTTGTTACAGACACCACTCGGCCTGCATCTATCGCGAATTTAGTTCATATAAAAGTATTTCTCAACATATATGCGGCAAAAATACTAAATTTATGGCAATTCATTATCAGTGGTGACTAGTATTAATAGCCCTTGTAGACGGTCGTCTATATACGGCAATCTTAGCTGTGTTTCCTGGATTTAATTTACGATTTAAATCTATTTTATTCGGTTTACGTGTATTATTTTTCCCAGCATGCATGTTACAATCTTATTTTAATAATTATTCCGAGCATTCTGATAAATACAATAGTATATTCTACATACTAGTTGGTTTACGTATGCCATCAATGTATGAGAATCAACTACTTGTCTATGACGCAATTGCAACGATACATTTTAAACAACGCGTTTTCATGTTCAACTAACAATTCACGCGAGAAAAACAGCCATTCTTCAACAAAATCCCTGCTGACGCATTTCTGCTCCGCGCGAATATCCCTCGGCACGTCATAATTTCTCCGCCAAGTTAATACGAATTTTTCAGCAAAGCATGAAATCCTACATCGTGCATAATAGTGCGATAAGAAGATCCGTCAACCGGAAGAACTCGGGGAACGGTATTAAGACTTTAATAAGACTGCAAGACGGAATTTCGCCGTTCCGAGGCGAGGGCATGAAATTGAGAGTTAGTCATTTTCCGCGACGGCGGCGGCGGCGCACGATTCCACTTTAATAATCTCATCGAGTTTATTACGAGGAAGAACCGGCCCCGGGTTAGAGACATTGAGTAGGATGTCTTATTTGCCTCGAAAGCGGAAATTCTGTGCTTGCTTGCCGAACGAGAGCCGAGAGCGAAACCGTGCGGCTCGCGGACTCGCGGACAGGAAATAATAAGGTTTCGTCGCCCGTGTTCATCGATTACCAATCGGTGTTTCGTACACTTCCACTGGCAGTACTGATGGCACTGCGGAAACGAGCTACGTCGCATTAGGAGGCACATCTATCGATCGTAATTGTCGAACGTGATTACGCGTTATCCACGATTGTGGCGGGTACTCGGCGTACTCGCCGTTTAAGCGACCGGCTCGATTTCGGATCAAATAAATCCCTCTTCGTATTCCAAGTGAATCGCGGGGAGAACAAAAGATATGGACACAGTAATATGGAATGAAATTAAAACAATCCTGTCGTAGTCTGGTACATACAACAAATGGTAAAATTAAATTAGTAATAAGTAATAAAAAACTTTTGTCTTTACGTAGCACATAACGCTTTAGTTTTAACAAAGCAGGATAGTTATAAAATATCCGATTAAATACAACTTACATCAAATTACTTTTGTTATAATTGTCTATATTTTCTTTGAAAATATAAATTAAAAGAAATAAAATAAAATTTTCTCAATTGGTTTAAAACGTACGTATCAGGAACGCGTGCATAATTCTCGACACTCACTTTAATTGAGAAAGAATGCATTTTTTAAGATACGGTTGAAAATATCGGAATCGCTTTTAGCGAGTCCCAGAGTTTACTAGGGGTTGAAACGATTAACGCGACTCTTTCTGCACCCTCTTTTCCCCATTTCTCGCATACGTCATTTCTGCCTCGCGTGTGCACGTGAAAGAATAATGATCATCTAAGATATATTTTATGTGTATACGCACGAGCGACGTTTTCGCGACGTCGTCGATCGAAGAGCGAGTGTCCAATAGAGATAACGGCTTATTCGCTTTGATAAAATTATATAACGCCAACAGTACGCGAACATATATACATGCGTGTTAATAGCTTTAACTTTAATTAAAAGCTACTTGAAAATTGCCCATGTCACGATCATAATGGTCATTCACGCAAAGGCGTGAACGACAATGCAACGATTGCGTG
Source organism: Temnothorax ravouxi (assembly GCA_030770255.1). NCBI lineage: Eukaryota > Metazoa > Arthropoda > Insecta > Hymenoptera > Formicidae > Temnothorax > Temnothorax ravouxi. Next base: position 58,695 of record JASTWP010001277.1, read on the forward strand.
GTTTTGCGATATTTCCCACGTCAACAAATATATATAATTTTTTAATTAATTCAATAGACACGCGAAACTTATCGTCCAATCCCTAATTGCAAAACTATAATAATAATTCTTATTTTGATCGATTATTATCGGTGATTGACGTCATTGTTGATAGCTTTATCTGACACATAGATCTTTCTCTCTCTCTCTCGCTCTCATTCATACATTCATAGATATATTATAATTAATTGTGAAATATTGTGAGGTATTAGTCGTGGGCACATTAATGATGTCAAACATTTTACATTGGCATTCTGAAATTGATAACAATCCAGATGTAATTAATCGTCTTACTCTCGTATGTACTCTTATACTCAAACGTGAATTAACGATAATTACTCTATCTCTTATTTCACCTAATGTATTAAGAAAAATTCATGTGTTACACATTCCTCTCTTTTTCTCTGTCCTTATACACGAACTCCACATAAATATGTATTACACGAATTAGTGTTAGAAAGACAAATGCGCGTGCAGGTGGTTTAATCACGCGTCGTTACTCTAAGTAATTTATAACGTAGGTAATTACGTTGACTTATAATCGGTTAAATAAAAAACCAAGATATTTTATTTAATTTCTCAATTGCTTCCAAAGGTAATTTACTTAACGTAATGAGATATATAAGAAAACCATTAGAGCGAAATCAATGATAAACAGTAAAGAATGTTAATGTGCGGATATCAGTGTGCGTTTTATGCGATGCAATCGCGAGTTAGATCTGTATCGATGCATCGACGAGAGACCGTCGTGCGATAAACGCGCGATATGTTATTAATAAGCAAACACTACGGCGCGGACGTCGCGACGCGACGCGTCGGTCACCGCGTAATGTAAAGGGAGAAGGAAAGGGGAGAGGAAGAGAAAAAGAGAGGAAGAGAGGAAGAGAGGAAGAGAGAGAGAGAGAGAGAGAGAGAGAGAGAGAGAGAGAGAGAGAGAGAGAGAGAGAGAGAGAGAGAGAGAGAGAGAGAGAGGGAGAGGGAGAGGAAGAGGATGGCTTTGTGCCAGAGCCACTTGAGGAAGACGAGTAGCACGTATGCGAGAGGAGCACACTCTCGAGAGGAGTGTGCTCCCCTGACATACATCGACATACTCGTTAAAATAACGACATAATGGCTAATTCAACGATAATCAGCGCGAACCGTAGCGTTCGAATTAGCATCGAAGGTGAGACAAGACCGGCGTCACATGGAGAAGGAAGGAAGAGCAGCATGATTATTCGATTCTGTTGAATCACGTTCTAATTAATGGCTCGCGTTCGTATTAATTGCTGCACCGCTTATCTGGATATATCTATATAATCCGTCGTGGAAAAAATTCCACCGCAGTCAAGCTGCATATTACGAGGATTGTAAAGAATTGTAAAGAAAAAACACACACTATATGTATATTACAAACTATAGATATTATAAGGAAGATACAACGTTTTTAAAGAAACGTGATCGCTCAATTAAAATTTAGTAATGTAGACAATTAGTTAATTGAAACGCGCCTTAGTGGGTTAGTTTTAAACTATAGAGACTACACCGCACAAGCAAAAGTTTCATGTTCAAAGGTAAATAGAATTCTAGTTTACAATGTACGTAACGTAATAAGAGATATTTATCTAGCGTAGAGATAAATAAGAAATACATATATTTGTGTGAGCTTTACATTTTATTTTTGTCCAAACAAAATGTCACGATATTTCCTTTGCAGCTTTTGATATGTATGGCTCTTTTATTTATCTTTTCGCATCAATTACGTACAGCTACCGTTGGATTTTTTCATACAGTTATTTCGTGTAATTACATAACATATATATGACTTGAGAGTATAATTATTATTGTTTTTGAAATTGTAGTACGTGTTTATCACCTTTTTTATCTTTATATTATACCACTTCCGGGTCAGTGATTCGAAGAAGTGCGCGGGGATGGCACTGGCATTTATCTCTACACTAAATTCCAATCGCACCGAGACACCGAGACACCGAGAGACCTAAATAAAACCGACGTTCAAAATCCCTGATGCAGTTTACGCGGTTTACGCGCCGCGTGCCGCCATCTTGCCGCAACCGCGCAAAACGACTCACGACCTGGTAAAGACTCGCTCGCGATCGATCGTCAAAGGGTGCGTCCGATGATTTTTCAGCATGTCTCCCCTCAGGGAAATTATCAGGTGCATACGTAAACATCCAAGACACACCGAGTTTACACAAGTTTGGACGTCGAATGTTATTTTATTTCTAACTTCAAACGAAGAAGGAAATTCGAGAAAGAACTAAAAAGAAGCATTAGCGATTTTACGATATTCTTCTTTCTTCTTTCTGTGCGTTATACGAGAGCCGAGGCACGTTTATTACTTTTAACATGTGATAATAATTTTACCACTTTTTTCTACTGAAAAGAAAGTTCGTTCTTTTACTGAACGTTCTCGCATCTTTCGATCTCTTTGATAGGCTCAGATAGACTCAGAAAGTCTTTTTATCGTAAAATCTGCTCGTAATTATGAAAAGAGAAAGAAGAAAAACTGCTTTGAAAGTTTATATGCTCACCCCTTCCCCCCCCCCCCGCGCGGTCTTATTTTATAATAAAGATCCACGCATTATATCGAATTGATCAATCGATTAAAAATTAACATCTTTTTTCAGTTTTTCCCAATTTACTAGACGTAACTCTAACTGCCATATTTATCTCCTAAACATGTTTCTAGTTGTTGACAAGAATAACAGGAAAATACCACAGCGCAAACGATATCAAATTCCTGTGCGATAACGTATATCAAGTTACTTAAAGCTGCCGACACTGCATTGTTTATCCGTTATCCCAGAAACCACATAAACCGTTCCCCGTTACAAAACCGCTATGCGCTCAACAATGTGCGCGCACTATGTCAAATCTCATCGCGCCGAATGCGCGGAGTACGCGGAAACAGGAGGAAGGGGGAAACGTCGGAAACGAGTTTATGATATGGCCGCCATGGACTGCATTTGCGCTCCCGTGGATTTCTCCCTCTCCGTTCGCGACTAGCCGTGAGCCGTGACCTTGACACGAATCCGCGAAGGAATTCACCGAGGAATTCACCGAAGAGATTAATTATTCCGAGCGACTTATAGGCAATTATTTTTTTTTAACGCTCACCGATCGCTTCCGGATCGCCCTCTCGCCTTACGAAGAAACTAACTAATCGCGTCCACTCCGAGTCGAGCCATGACGTGTCGACGATAAGCCCTTATGCGTGATTATTACTGATTATACAAGATGCGTCAGAGAGTCACGCATTTTCCTTTAACTATTGAAAGTCGAAATATATAAGAGACTATATTCAATGATGAGCATCAACGACTTTTCGACCATAAGTATACGATTTACAAGCTGAAAATTTCTGAGGCGAATTAAAGTGCAAAATTGTACTTATCTATATATAACAATGGGATAAGAAAATTTAAAAATGTACAACGAAAAAGACTGCTCGTTTTACTTTTGATCAATTTTAAATGCATCTTACAAGTTTCAAGACTTTAGAAGCGAATTGCAAATTTTGATAATTAACGTCGAAAACTAATTGTAAGTACTCGCGAAAACAGATCGCGTCCAGAGTTCCGTGAAAAAAGATCGACTCAAAATTCACCGGAGGATTTCGGTAGCTGAAACAGTTAGGGCACCATATATATCATTCCCCTCGTTTTCTCGCGCTTCTAAGCTTGAAACATTAAAGCTAGAATCTAAAATTGAGATTTATGTCCAACCCGGATGTACGGAGAAATTACTGTAGTAGGCGGAAAAATGGAAATAATAAATGGAGGCTCGGTGTACGTCAAGCGGAAGTTGATCGATCCAAAATTATGTATAGGTACACGTCGAGAAATGTGCATCCGCGTTCGTGTCGCAAAGCGGAGATATGCGCGAGCTGCGTGCACAATAGCGAAATATACCTCGAATAGTCCTGTTCTATCGCTATCGCTTCGCGCTTCGAGCAAAGTTACGATTACCCTGAAAATCAAATATTCAAAGAATCTAACCGCGATACATCTCGCGCGGATAGTCGCGCGACGAAACCGCATCTCACGGGCGATTACGCACAAATTGTTCGATAAGAGATACGCAATTTTGGAATTACGTTGGCACCTATATATGTGCGGCAACATTATTCAATCTTAAATATTCGCAGCCAGTTAGACCGCGATGCCGATTTTAGCAAGGTCAATTGACTTTTTCACAACAAAGACTTTTTCACCTAAATCGATTCTAAAAATAATTCTTAAAATGAGCAACGAGTAATTTGTTAAAAATTTCTAATCTTTCGAAAATGCTGCAAAGGTATTCGCTTAAAGAATAAAGAGAGAAAGCTAAGTTAAAAGATAAGCGACAGTTTAATTTCCTCTCAAGTTGTCGAAAAGTGGGTTGAATTCACCGATCGAACCCTTCGATTCCACAGTACCACCTGTACGCTGAAACTATATATACGTTTTCAATTTCGAACTATACAAGTATACTTGGGTATACGACGATCGGCAAGGAAAACTTGTCGGGAGACTCGCATACTAATTTCTTTCAGAGTGACGCGCGTCGTGTCGCATATTTAATGCCACGTGCGTTTTTGTCTTTAGAAGAGGGACAATGTAATCGTCGCTCGCTTTCTCCTCCGTTCTCCGTCGGGCTCTCGACTCGACTGACTCGTCGGCTCGGCCTCATCGTCTCCGCGTGATTTTTCACGAAAATTGTACGTAAGTAAAATCATCAACCACGACACGACTCGATCGGATGACGTGTCGCGGCTCGCGGCTGCACGAATAAATTTCGCGTCCAGAATAAATAATTCGAAAGACTTGGCGAATCGCACGCGTACGACAAACGTTTTGAACAAGGCCGCGTGGTCGTTCGCGATAATGACGAATAATAAATCCATTTAACGAGGCATAGATATCGATGTCGAGAGCGATATATATATATATATATATATATATTTCCGTCGCTCGCATAAATATCTCGAAGAAAATATTCCTGGCCTTTTACCGCGCGAAACGTTCATCGCGCCAATTGAGCGGTCAATCTATTTCTATTTGAAGAAGCGCGTATTCTCTCTTCTCTCCGATGGATAATAATACGTGAGATTAGAATATGCGGCGATAATTGATGCGAAAGATATTGGAGGAATCCCCCTTAATCATTATTTTATAATTTTATTATTTATGAATTTTCGCTTACTCGTCAGATGAGCTTGTCAATGAGAAATATATCGCACGGAAAATATAACGCGGAATCTTTTCTTCAATAGAAAATATCGAAATTTTTTCTATGAACGTCATCCGTCATTCGCCATAATCGTTCCATAATTTCTCTCCTCGATAATGGCTGGGACTGTCATGAGTCATCGTGAGTCACGCCGTTCAGTGACACCTGTACTGTTATATTTACATTTGCCAAGGCATACGTTACTTAAAACGAGTAAAAAATTAAACACACAGAATTATCGCCTAAAGCCTAAAGTTACATGTTTCCCATTCGCATTCCTTATCCCTTACACTGTGTCATTTCGCGCGCAGCGCGTATCACATAATTCATCACCTAATTCTAATTTATAGCCTTTGCTAACAATAAGCAGTACTTGGGAGGCGAAACTGAAATCGACTGACGCGACACGCGGGTTCGAGCGAACTCAAGTTTGCCGTGATCTAATATGACACACGTAATCCAACGTTGAACTTTGAACGCGAAAACCTCCGTCTCCGTCAATCGACTGCCAGGATTCACCTATGGACCATGGTCGTTACATTTTAAGCGCATCTTTAAAGAATCTTCCAGAGATTATTGAAATAAATCTCCATCACAATTTATTTCGATAATCGGAGAAGCGGGTAAGGGGAAGAGAACGCGAGATCGCGCGGCTCTGGAGAGCTAGTCGAGCGGACGGATTTATCGTGGCAGGGCGTGGTTACGCCGGACAACGCGACGTTCCTGCGTGGACAGCGACCGACGGGGGTGACGGGCGACGGGCGACGGGCGACGGGCGACGGCACCGACGCATGGCGCCGCGCCGTGCGCGCCGTCGCGCGGTAACTCGGCGACGCCGACGGCGCGACGTGGGGCAGACGTGGGCCACGCCGGTCATGCCGCCGCGCCGTGGTCGACCGCGACCGTAATTCGGTAAAACGCGGCTTCTCTGGCTTCTCTGGCTTCTCTGCCGAGAAGCGATGATCGGAAAGCCGTCGGTCGCCCGCAACGGTACTCGGCTAACTCGGCGCGAGGCGGAGAAATCTGTAGCGCGGCAACGTTCAGAGCGTTCGCTGACATCCCGACGCTGACGTCTCGCGCGTCGAATCACGCGGGGGGGAAGAGAGAAAAAAAGAAGGCGAGGAAGGTGTACTGACCTCGATGTCTAGCTTCCCCTTGGACGCCATCTTGACAACAAGCCGGTGGGCGCTCGGGCTGTCCGACCTGACGTTACTCCGGAGTCCGGCTACCTGCTGCGCGCGTCGCGGCGCGTGTTACGACTCACGTCGTCGACGTCCCCGCGGTCTTCTGTCTTCTGTCTTCTGCGCGACACACACAAACCGAGAGCACAAACCCGTATATAATCCCTCCGTCCGTGCTGGCACACGCGCGAACCGATCGCGATCGCGCGCGACTCAACAGCTCGGCAGTCGAGCGTCGACACTCAATTCGCGTTCGCTCCGCTACGCGCTAGTCCGCTCCGAGTGCTCCGACGCAAACGCCCGTCGCCGCGAGAGAGACAGAGCGACCCTGGCCGCTCGATAGGAGGGGGGGCGCCGTGACGTCACGGCAGTCACGGCACCACAACCACACGGCACACGGCACTCGACACACGGCGCGACGCGACGCGACGCGACGCGCTTCTTCGAGTAACGGCGTAACGGCGATCTTCGTGGCGGGAATCCTCACTGATCCTCACGAGGGAACAGCGTGATCGAAACGACAAACGGACGAGATACCGAGCGTCTCGCGCCGCCGACGCGAAATCCCCTCGAACTTCACTCGATACTCAACTTTGATCGAGACGATCCTCCCGGCGCGCGTCCCGCCGCTAATTTTCCCTCGCAACCGCCATCTTGCCGTGACAGCCGCGCCTGTGACCTGTGACGTGTGACGTCGTCGCGTCCGCAGGTCCGCTGGGTCCGCACTCCGCGCCGCCGCGCCGCCCGCCCGCCGCCGGCGCAACATGTGTATCTTGAATATCTTCCCCCTACTTGCCGACTCCGTCTCGCGCCTCGCGCTCTCTCTCTTCTTTCTCTCTACATTCTCTCCCTCCCTCTTCCTGGCTTACCTCCCGCGCGCAGGACGCAGCGAGCGGTCCGTTAGGGTGTTTACGCCATAAACATAAACTGTAATGTAAATGGATCGAGCGCGAAACGTAAGGTTTCAGCAATATGTAACAAAGTAGAAAGAGAGAGGGAATGTATTCGAAATCATGTCGTTTCTTTCTACGAAGAAAAGTAGGAAGGAAGAACTGAAAGAGAGATCTAATTATCCTTACTTTATGTTTTACGCCCGTTTACGTTTGCGAAGACGCGTTTGATATCGGAATGATGATGATGTAATATTAGGCCATGCAAAATCATGCAAAACTTCCGAATTCTTTTACAGATCGTTTCTATAAAGATACTCGAGGCCATTTTCGCGATTTCAAACGTTTTTGCAATATTACTCTATATATGCAATATTATTCGCTAAGAAACGCACCTCTGTCGTCGATCTTATAATTTACAAATAACCACGATATACATATATTATATAGTTAAAGATATTACCATTGCAACATTAGCAGAGAGAAGAAAGTGGCCATCCCGGCCTTTTTCGTGGGACCGTCGCCGATCGCGTCCAAAAGTCGAGAAAGCAGTCGAAAGCCTCCCGTACTACCTGCCAGTACCAGTGCATACATCCATTTTCGAAATTGGTACTACGTAGCCACGTTCATTTTCCGACCCTGCCGATAAAACATCATTTTGGTGCGCGTCCGTGCTACATCTGCAGATGGTGTCGAAAAAAGAAAAAGTGAGAGAGGGAGAGATGGCTATTAGATATTTATAATAACATAAATATATTTAATAAGTTAATATTTATCGATATATGTATGTATTAGATATAAATATTAAACTGATCCTCAACCAATTACAATCGAAAATATTTATATCCCACATGTATCGATAAATATTAACTTATTTTATATATTTATGTCATACGTTAAATATCTAATAGCCCTCTCTCCCTCTCTCTCTTTTTCTCTTCTTTCGCTTTCACACTTAATTCCCAGACAACACAATGATTCCAAAATCGGGGACATAAAACGTCTTTTAGCCATCTTTTTCGTAAAGCCTGATCTACAATGTGTTTTTTGCTTTCTGTTTTCTGCTCTTTATCTCTTTGCGACCCTCTCTGTCACCCAAGATAAAAATTGACGAACTTCAGAAGAGACAAGAAACATCACGTTATGCGACGGAATTGCGAAATACGAGATAGTCGCAAAGAGAGGTAAGAGCAGAAAACAGGAAGCAAAGAACACATTGCAGATCAGGCCTTAAGACGTGTAAAAGATGTCCTAAAAGATGTTTTTTAGACGTCTTATGTTCCGCTTTGGACATGTGTGTGCTAGCTGTCTGGATTATTTCAAATAAAAGATATGTATCTCCTATCAATTTAAAAATCCGAATACGAGACAACAGGCCTTTATGGAAAATTTTCTAAGTAAAACGAATAATATTTGGGGAACAAGCAACAGAGAATGCGTTTTATAATTTTTAAGTATCTCGACGACGACGGTTTTATCGTTTTTTATGGTATGCCGCGATCACCGCGCTGCAAGAACGATCGCGACGAAATTTTTACAAACGATACAATTTAATGTTAATTTTCTACAAAGTTATAGATTAGGAGCACATACAAATAAGTTTGAAACATTTGTAAACGTAACGAATTACGTGAACGAGCAAATTACGTGTCTGTTTTTTGAACGAAAAAACGGAATTGTATTCGCATACACATGTTTGAGCTTGCTCGCACTCTCGCGACGTTCAGACGCATGTTGGAGCAAGCTCGCTCCCTCGTTCGCGATCGTTCGCGATCGCGACAAGTGAAATGAGAACGCCAAACGCGCGATTATTCTCTTCTTGAATTATTCATTAGATAATTTTAATTCCCGTGCTTAATGAGAGGTTCGAGCTATTCATCGAAGCGTTTTTCCACGCGTTTCACTCATTAATTCGCGAAGTTAGAAATCGAAACGGAGGCAATAAGAGACACGACACGAATCCCGATCGGTTATCGCCTACTCGATCACTGCGACACGCGGGACAACGATTCTATTATAAAGATTCGGATATATATCATTTGTCTCTCATGCACAATTCACTTACCGATCACGGCATTCACGGCACATTGCATGCAGGAGACCCGTCAAATCACTGCAGCCGCGGGAGAAACGGGAGAAGCGGGAGCTTAGGGTGATAAATACGGGCGTTCATTTCGGCCATCCCACTCGTTGCAGTCGACGCGAGAAGAAAACAGAATACGGAATATTCGGCGTACATTCAGCTTGCAACACACACACACACACACACACACACTCTGTAACCGGAGGATTTCTTTTCGTTCGCGAGAAAGAAATTACACGAGCGACAACGTCTCGCCGCGTTAACGTATTAATTACTTGCGCGCGCCGCGCCACCGCGCCGCGCGGCGAGTCGAGCCGGGAGCCCCCGAATCCGGCCGAATCACGTTCGGCCGCTCTCGCTGCCCGCCGCCGCGCGCCGGCGCGGCGCACTCACTAGTCGCGATGCCGCGCCGCGACCGTTGAATGAGTCCGCCGATTTCGGATTTCGGAGCAGCGTACGTTCAAAGTCGGCGCGCGGGCCGCGGACGATTGTTTCCATCGGCGAGACGGCCTTGCTAATTTGTTTTCGTCGACGCTCTGAATACCGTTACCCGTGGATATGTTACTCAATCATTCTCCCGATGAATTTCGGACAGGTGTCAAGTGTTTGTGCTCCGCGCGCGCGCGCGTCGCCGTGCTCCGTACCGTGGGTGCTGTTATTCGGAACGCGCGCTCGTTCGTGCGATTGGCATTCCTGCTACTTGTTTCGCGGGAATAATCGACGACGCCGACGACGCGCCTCAATAATTTGCATCAATGTGTATCAAGTGTCGTTGTCGTGAATGAATTAATGTGTCGCGCGAATCGTTCGCTCGAGGCGGAGATGTCGAGGGCGTCGAGGCGAAGGTACCTGTTGTGAGTTGTGAGTGATTTGCAGTTTCGTCGTGATATTCGCGGGCGATAATCGCTCGTCCCGCCCCGGGGCGCCATACCTATGTCTGGACTATCGAATGTGCATGGCATTCATTAACGCGACATATCGCGAATCGTGTCGTGTTTTGAATGTGCTGTACCGGAATTGTCGTGCGATTATCCCTGATTCTTTTCGAAGAGCGGAAAGAGGGCCGAGAGTGACAACGTGAAGTCGTATCGTGCTTCAAGTAAGTGATTCAAGTCATGGCACGCCGTGATACAACGTACAACGCTCGCTCGTGAATATTTCTTATTTTCGTGACTCGTGTATTTCGTGCCGCGTAATCGCGACTCCTCGCGATGTGCAAAGCATGCATTAATAGTGCTTACACTACTTACATTCGCGAGATTTACGTGCTCGATACCGTAATGTGCGTACGATATTTAATCTTAATTGTGGTTTTGTTTAATCAACTGCGCGCGTGTCTTTACTAACTGTCCACTTGTTTCGCGTCGTATCTCGCGTCAAGATCTTCGAACATTTCGTCGTCATTAACGCGACAGCAACGCAGTGATGAAACGCGGAACGAATCGGGGCAATCGGCGTCGCGACTCCTTTAAATTTGCGCGAAAAATCTATGTTACCTGCTTTTATATTACGGAGTAAAGTACTTCCTTCCCATGGGTACGACCTTGGCGAGGTGGGAAGGCCCAGTACCCAGTACGAGGATTTTACCCAAGCAAAACTCTCGTTCTGCTTGGATAAAAATCTAAAGGCGGGGAAGCTAACGTACCCTCGTCCGCCGATTTAATTGAATGAACGAACCGCAGCCGGTTCGTCGCGTTTGCTTCGGGAGTGCCGTTCAAGTAATCGGACTAAAGGACTTTTTTAAACGGGAGTGCCGTACAGTATCGCGCGAGAAAGACTTTTACTAAAATTAGTCCGCGCGCGATTGTAGTTTATTATCCGCGAGTGTTACTCGCGAGTGTCCTGTGCGGATGAGAGGAGGATGCCTGACGTCCTGAGAGGAGGAGGAGGTCTGAGAGAGACATCGGGTCCCGACGGAGCAACCTTGGGGTGAGTATCATCTTTTATCTGCATAAAATTAATAGTTTTTCCTCATTTATTACGGAGTTTTATTTCGATAAGCTAAAAATAATTAGAAAAAAAGGAATTATTTAAAATTTTATAAAAATTCATTTTTGTAAATATTTTTTCCGGCAAATAGATAATTATATCAGTGAATCTAATTAAAAGACGAATTAGATGCGCGTAAAATTATGTGTATCTTTTTGAAAGCATTTATCATTTTCAGCGCCTCTTTAATTTATATCTTTCGTTTTTGTTACAGTATCATCGTAGCTACGTGGCCGAATTACTCCGCCCGTTGCGCATCGGATCGGTGAGTGACGAATTTTTTATAATAGTATGGGGTAACGAATTTGTGAAACCTGCAATATTAGATATATTTATGTATTGTATCCATATAAATAGTACTATAGATAAATGCGACTTCTTACAAATTCGTTGCTCTAAAATGGATAGACTAGATCAGACTAGGCTAAATAATTAATCCTGGAGTATCATTATTTATCGATTTATTGTGCTTACGGGAGAATGCATTCATAAGCACATACGTTATGTCGATGCATTATTTATTAATGCATCTAATGTTTTTTGTATCACAGAACATGCGAAGTATATCAGTCGCCTAAAATTTATAGGCAATTATTTAAATTTGGCAAATATACTTTATTAAATATACGGAGAAAAAAATAATGTATCAACAGCCTGAGTCTAATTGGAAATAATCTTGTTAATTCAATACATTATGCTTTTGTTTTAATAAAATAAGTATTTTTTTATTAAAAAAACAAGATTATTTCCAATTAGACTAATGCTGTTGATACAACATTATTTTTTCTCTGTGTATATTTTATTATCAAGTATATAAAGATATTAGTTTCTTGTGCAATATTAAAATCAATTATTTAGCTTTATTACATTAATTACATTTTTTAAATTTATTTTTAAAATTATTAAGAAATACAGAAAAAGACAAAGAATTAAATAGTTTTTTAACATTTTTTGGATATAAGATTTTACTTAAGTTTTTTGTAACTCTTATTTTTCGTACAGAATAAAAATTTTTTAAATATTTATATTTTTTATATATAACTGAAATGAATAGAAAATAATTTTTTATAGATAGAGACATTAGATAGTTTAATTACAATTATGAAATTAAAAAATTATAAAAGATATAAGTATCTGTAGATAGGGTATAGATAGGTTTAATAAAATAAAATGAATTATTTGGTTATATAGATAAGAAAATTTAAATGTGTTTCTTCATTTTCTTTTTTCTCTCTCTCTTTCTTTCTCCCTATCCCAAATATTCCTCCAGGATTAAATATTACATAAATTGGTGCAAAGAAGCAAAATGTATTAATAAACTCAATGTGTGTGCATGCATTACAAATCAAATGACCAAAAGATATTTTGATTCACTTTGCTTATACTCATAAACCTTGTACATACATATATAGATATAGATCACACTAAAAAGTGTTAATCGTATTTATTTTTGTTGTATACATATATATAATGCACCGATTTTATCCTAATCTTTTATAGTCTATCCATGTAGCTTGGCTTTGTATTATATAAACAAAGCAAAATAAAATAGCGTGAGATCCAGTAAATATTTTATTGCGGGACAGAATCATTTTTTATGTAGACATATCTCAAAGTTGATAGTTTTCATATTAATTATATTACATTAAAATACATAATATAATTGTAGATATATATGTATATTTCTGATATGTCATATTAAATATGATAAATTTGCGTTATAATAACGAAATATTTATATAGATATGTATATAAGAATTTGTAAAGACAAATGTTACAGCGTAAGAACTTGATAAATTCATTATATTGATTGCGATATTAATTATATGGAGAAATTATTAGTCCCTTTGGATCTCACGTCACTTAGTCTGAATATCTCACTTGATATCTAAAGTGAGATTAAATATAACGATTCGTGATTCGGTTCGCAGTTCGGTTCGCGGTTCGGTTCGCGATTCGGTTTATACATTTATACCAAACATTGTTTGTCCATTTATTAATAAATAATTGATTGATTGATCGAGTCATCGATTAATTTTTAAATTTCTGTTGTCTCGTGTTTCTACATTGTACTATTGAAATCCAGATCTTCGCGACTGATTGTGAGATATAGTCACGACGATTTTTATTAGAACGCGATTAACATAAAATTCTTTCATTTCTTAATAATGTAATTCTGTTTACTTTTCATTGCTGCTGTGTATTAATTCTTGGACAAGTACATTAATTACGCGTATCATTGTAAAATTAAACGCAAAATTAAGTCACTTAATTAAAATTTTATTAACGATCCAACGTGGTTGTTTATTTTTTTCCGATATGATTAACGCGCGCTTATTAACGATCGCAACGATTCGTAATCGACCGCACCATTATAATCGTCTACCGGCGCGGCGCTTTTAATCAGCCGGCATTGAAGGAATTTGTCTCCTTCTCATTTTCTGGCTGACATACAGCCAAAATAGATTTGGCCAGTAATAACTCATTAGGTGAGTTCAATCTTGGTCAGAAGAAACGACGAAAACATCTTATAAGGTAAGGTCTATATTAATGACCAGAATTAAGGTTTGTAAAGCAGTTAACATACAAAATAATTTGATCTGTTTATTTGCCCAAAGTAGGGCTATTTTCTTTATATTTTCTCGCATATGTGCGAGATTGGAAAATCCCTCCTTAATTAAATCCCAATCGCGCGCATGTTAAAATCCTCAATTCTACATTTCCCAAATCTCAAGTGATCATATCACTTTGAGGTATCCCGCTGGATTAACCAGCAAATCAGGTCCCTTATAAATCGTGTCGCGGTCTGAATTAAAGATTTATATTAGATTTATACTAAATTGCAATACGGGTAGGTAGGACAATGGATAGGTATATATATCTTAACGCTCGACTTGATCGTTAATTCGTACTTGGTTCGCCGCTCAGCTATAAAATATACACGTTATATAATTTGGCGATATCGTCGCGAACGATCGTCGCGAAACACGAAACAAAGACTTTTTTCGTGAGAAAAATATTAATTGCTAGGATGATTTGACTCGGTGATTCGCTTCGTTATCATAGGTGTGTTAAAGCTATCGAGGCCGTGAGGCGAGAACTTATTTATCGGTCACTTTGCCCTCCAACTCGAAGCACACCTGCACATTTTTGTTCTCGTCGACCAAGGAGAACTTGATGTTCAGACTCATAGATGGATAAGCCTTAGATATCGGCATCGATGCGACGTACGTTGCCTCGTCGCCCTCGTTCAACGGGCATTCACCGTTCGACAGGGACTTGCATGCATCCTGCTCGGGATACCGATAGTTTATTGTGGTTCCCCAAAACGTCACTCTCACAAGGGGTTTTAACGTTTTTGCATCGGCGTCTGTAAACAAGATAAACGTATCATCAAAAGGCAGTCAATTTCTCTCGAAAAGCGTTGCATCCAAAATTGTATATATAGCACTTAGCGATGACGAAATTGCTCGAGATGAATCTCACAATAAAGCGGTCGTTTTCCGAGAGCAGACCTTGAAAAGGGTTCTCTGCAAATTTTGTCAGCGGGAGAGCTATATATTCTCATCAAGCAACGTGCTATCGGTATACGATGCTGGCAAAAATATCGCAAACTTTGCCAATAAAATGCACGCGTCGCATTGACTTGAAAAGTCAAGCAAATTCCGAACTCGTAATACATGCATATTGCATCGTTTGACGCAGATGTTGGCGGAAATTCAGCGGTAGGATCTGTCGCCAATTTGCTTCAAGGTTGCGTCCGACAAATTCCGTTTGGCTTTCGTGGTCAATATATGTTGTCGCATTACGTTTGCACACTCTGCGAATAATCGTTCTAGCGAAACGCAAGCTTACTGTTAGTTCGCTGCAATCTCTGCTCGGATCTGCATTGATCCCGAACAACAGCTTGACAAGATCCATGGTTTCCTGGATTCTTTTCCCGTATGCGTAATATTACTTACTGGCGGCAAAGTCCCATTGAGCGTTTAAATTGGTCCCTCTGTAAAAGTTACAAGGAGACTTATTGCATCCTTCCACCCTCAACGATTGCGGCGTAGGTCCATCGTCGCACGGAACATACGGGGTCTCTTCCAGGGGCTCCGCGATGCAGGTCGCGAATATGATGCAGACTGCGACGTGAAAAATGTACGATCAAACATTATACTTCGGAAAAAAAAACACTGAGCGAATTGGAAAATAAATTAATGCACGTCAAGATTTACCGAATGCGAGGACTTTCATGGTAGTGTTTTCGCAGGAGCGACGGCAACCAAAGTGATTTTCGATCGGCGAGAGAATCGCTTATTTATTTGTTCGATAATATCTAATCGAACACCTGGCTGCCCTAAAATCTGATAAGCTCGGAATCAAAGAAAAAAATCGTCCAGACACTTGAAAGCTAACACCTGCGCTGATGACGGTGTAAGATTATTACGGAAATTATCAGTCATAAACATGGAATTCATTGCGCACTCGCCAACCGATTAAAGTAATCTGCTAACGGCAAAATAAAGCAATTGTTTTTGATAAGTCCAACTTGCCTCGACAAACAGAGCTACATCAACTGCGCAACGTTAACAGACAAAATAATAAAGAAAATGATTCACTCGCGTTAATCTCGTAGACTAGATCTTTCGTAGACTAATCTCGTTCGAGAAAATATTTGATTGAGATTATGAAAGAGGAGAAAGAGAGAGGGATACATAATAATTACTCTTCCATTTTACAAATGTTGTATTGTGTCATATTCAGTTTTTTTAATTTTAAATAAATCATAATTCTTCTTCACAATCATTCTTCTTTTGAGAAAATGCAAAAGAGCATCGAATATAATAAAAAAGGGAAACTCTATTTAGAGTAACGTAATAATGATGATTCAATGTTTATCGGCCTGCCATGACGGCACCACGACGAAGCGTTGTGCCAATCGGTCACGCATCCATATTGGAGTGCTTTTAAATAATATCCGATAAAAGAAATATCTCCACGGCTCACATCTGAAAATAATATAGCAATCATTACTTTAACGTATGTAATCGGTACAAGAACAGTTGCGACGTTTTTCACGCGCTTGACGCTATAATTTCATCAGGATGATTACAAATTTCTAATTTGGGACAAGGTCCTGATTCTGACTACTTCACTAACTGATCATCACTAACCGTAATTTACCTGTAAACCGCCGAAGGATAAATGTCGAGAAGAGCGTTGTCGAAGATTTCGTAGATTCTCGGATCTGACAGAACTTTTAAACTGCCTTGATTTTCCGTAGATGAAGCCAGAGAAAAATACTCTGCGTATCGAGTAAAATAATTGCCGTAGAATTGTTTCGCTTCGTCCGACATGTGTTGTCTCATTTCGTCAAAGTGTAACCGTTGCCGTTTCATGATGTTGCTTTGTGATACGAAACCACCTGTCGCGGTAGGGAAAGAGAAAGAAAGAAAGAAACTTATTTTCACACATCTCGAGATAAAGACATCAACGGCTACAAACGCGAGAATCGTAACAAGAAAAAAAAAACTCGAAAAAAAAAATAAAATGTATTTTACATATCCAAATAACTTGTTTTGCTCAGTGCCGATAAAGTTACGATTACGATACAATTCTAGGAGTTTTGTACTGACCAGGTATGAAGGAGACCACTTCGACCCCGTATTTGCCGACCTCTACCCGAAGGGAAGTGGTCCACGCGTGGAGGGCGGCCTTCGTAGCCCCGTAGATGCTTATGCCCGGCAAAGGCTCGTCGGCACAATGGCTGGATATCACGATAATTCTGCTGCGATTCTCTCGCAAGATCGGCATCAGCTCCCGCGTGATTCTCATCGTTCCCAACAGATTCACGTTCACCTGATGCTCCGCGAGATTCTGCGTTTGCCATTCGAATTCGCCGAAGACCATCACCCCCGCGTTATTCACCAACGCGCGCAGCTCTACGGACGATGCCGGTAAACAAATCTTACAGACTGTAAATTTACTCCATTCCTACATACTTTCTTCAGTCGTTCGTTTCTTTTTTTTTTTACAACGCTCACCTAATTGCCGTTCCTCCAACAAGCTCTTAACTTTGTCTCGAAAGTCTCGAGCGGATCGTTCATTCGTGATATCGAGTTGGTGAACGATGACGCCTTTATTCTCCAATGCTTCAACAGCAGCGTTAGAATTAGGCATTGTTGCTGTTTCGCGCACTCCGGCCAAAACCGTCGCACCCTTGGCACGACAGTGCATCGCTAGGCTATAGCCCAAACCGGAATTGCAACCGGTTATTATGATAAGATCCCGCGCATTTATTTTCCGCCGACGACTGAAGAAACAGTACAGAGAAGCACCACCTGAAAGAAAGAAGGAGTAACGAGAAATTTCCTTCGACACGTTCGCTAATTCGAATTTTTGATTCCGAGCTAATATATCCATTTGTCTTCAAATCCCTGAAATTGGGGCGTTACACGAGTACCTTATTGTTAATAGAAAAATTAGTCGTCAATACGTCCATTAAATTAAAAAAAAATTATATTACATGTAACTGCCTCTAAAATTAAGCAAAAGAGGAAATGTATATTATCATAAATTCAAAGTTAAATATTTAACAAAATTAAGTTAATTATATGAAATCATATCTAAAGTATATCTTGCAATTGCAGATTTATTAACTCATCCGCGCTTACAACTGTTTTTTTTTTTCGACACGATCTTTTTTTATAAAATACATTAATAAATATAAAGGAAATTAACACAGTAACCGCGTGTCTGTTCAAATCATAGATATGTAGATATTATGTATAATATCTAGAAAAGATTTAAGGCATCAGGGAATACGTTCGGTTTCAATTCGGTCGAGTCAGCGGACGGAAGAAACGAGCAAAGCGAGCAGATAGATCATCTTACCCAGCAAAATCATCGAAAGCGTCGCGGCTTTGCGCGTGAATCCGGCGTCCGTGAGATACGCGGTATTGCACGACATTGTAGCTCCAACTTGTAAGGCCATCGAATGTTTTCTTCACCACGCTGCCAATCCGCTACCGTACACTTCTTCTACCGAGTTTATCTTCAAATTATACATGTAGCCGAACACTCACCCATCACTACAGACGCTTGCCTGCTCGATACACAAGTATTAGAGCTTACGTATAAACGACGTACGCACAAACCAGTCTCCGACTGTTTGCTATGGACTTGAACATCGTCACGCTTAGTAAAGTAAAAATGTATATATATGTTTTTATCACATAATAAATAAATTTTGTTGACGAGTATGCTAAATAAATGTGAGATTACGATGACACTTAAATATATGTATAGCAGACAGCACGGAAAACTGGCACGACGTACGATCCTGTTCTTGTACTCACCGCGTCCGCTGGAACGAGGAGAATGATCCTACACGATCGTTCCGGTCTGCGTGGCCGGCCTCTCTAGAACGCTAAGAAATGTGACCCGATCCACCGACTGGCGCGGCGTCGTGCCTGTTGTTTTTTCGAAATGGTATACGCGATGGAATATTTATGAATAAAACGCAATTTTCCAAGTTCGATGCAAATTGTCGTTCAAAACGTTTCATACCGGAATGCTCAACGTCGATTTAGGCTGCGGTCCACTTGACGCTACAAATGCTTCGAAGCATTCCTCTTCTCTTTTCTTTCAATGAAGAAAGAAGGAGAAGAAGAACGCTCCAAAGCATTTGTAGCGTCAAGTGGACCGCAGCCTTACTCGAATGTTGATGTACCTCTCGTCATCGAAGGATAAATAGCTAATTTAACAAATTAATATTTTAATACGACCATAGGCACATTCTGTTATCGAGTAGGCATGGGCAAACATTAAAATCTCATATTTTATTTGTTACAACAAAAGATAATAACTTGAGTAAATCTTAGTAACAAAATACGTTTTAAGAAAAAATGTTATGCTATTTTAAATAAACATCCATTTTAAAAAACAGAAGAAACATAGGTAATCTGTATTAGCTGTATGTGCAGTATTTGTAAGCATTTTAATATTTCATGAGTTAGTTGTTTATAGGGATTGGACAGTCTTCATTTGAATTTCAATATCCCATACCACACACCAAGAAAGAGCGTCGAATCGTGTACGTCCTTTTTTACGCTTGCGATTTGGAGAGATATCTCAAACTATACTTTTCTTCCAAAGTTATACTTTTGAAAGAAAACATTCTCGCATGAAGATGGCTAACATTATGCGGCAAAAAAATAAACTATTTTATTAAAATAAATAAAGAAATTCGAGTATATAGAAAATAATAATAATCATAAAATACAGAATACAAATGACAAATTAACGATTAGATAACAAATTAGATAAAACCGATTATGGTTGCGTTTCGATATTCACTGCCAGTACTGAGTCTATAGTTTACGTCACGCACACTATAGATTTTCAGTCTATATTTTCAGTCAACGCAGTCCATATCGCTATTACAATTATGAGGTACGTTATTATGTAAAATAAAAATATCACATGCAAAAATAATCCCAAGTTTCTCGAACTTAAATGTATGGGTAAGAAAACAGGTTTTTAATACCAAAGTTTTCGTATAATGGTTTCATAGATTATAAATCGATAAGCCTTTACAGATTTAAATGTACAACTTTGATGTGAGATATATAATTTACATAAAAATTAACAAAATGTTACGTACGCTAGCTTATTATAGATATATCCTACTGTCCCACAAAATTGTGCTCTCCCACATATCGTAATTGTATTTCAGTTATACTCGCGATTGCCCATGCGTGTCTCTCTCCTCCGTCTCCAGAGATTATTTTATCCGTTCTCCTCGTGACCGACGATTATTACCACTCGTGATGCACGAGTTGCACGACATATTAAATTACAGACTTCTCGCCGAATTTCAGATTAGGATTCGCTATCACGTCGAAACTTGGATCGCCATCCGTCGCCATTCTGCCTAGCCACGAAAAGAGCAAAATAATTCCAACGAAGAACAATATACCGATAACGGACAATACCGCGTATCTCTTATACAGAGATCCCGCAATTTTTCGTCGTACTGGTGCTCTCGATATCAGTTTCCACCATCTTCGGAACCACTCTATGGCTGACTTGCGTTGGTATTTGTTCTCATCGTGATCGAAGGACATGTCCTTTGGATCGTCGTAAGCTTCGCATACCTTCCTAGATGCCGGAGTAGATAATCCCAGAGACGAATCTATATTTACAACCGAATAAGGTGGGCCAAGCTTCTGATTGTTCGCATGTACATTGCTGACGATGGAATTTGAATTTATGGTACTGCTCGTACGAGACACAGCCACCGTGGGTGCCGACGGTATAGCTGCTGTATGATTTTGGAACAGAGAGTTTTCCACAGTTATCGAAGAACGTTCGTGTTCTGGTTTTTGTTCCCTATCGTCACTTAGCTGCAACAGAGCAATTATATGATACAAAACAAGACATTTGGCATTAATTAGGAACACCAGTAACAAATAAATAATAATAAATACCAATGGCAAGCCAAGACCAGCTCGAGCCCAGTTGACAGCGGCTAATTTCTCTCTCAAAACATCTGCGACGGGCGATACCAGTTTCGGTTGTGGAAAAATGCACACTCTACACGTAGGACAAGCGTATCCCGCTGGGGCGGTAGTCGCCGGCAGATCTCTGGCGTATCGGTCCAAGCATACCCAATGATACATGTGATAGCACGTTAATCTTATACAATCGCCGTCGCTCAATTTGTCCGAACACAGTGTACAAATTGGATTGTAATCATGGTCGTGGAGCCATAGTAAATATGACTGCACTATACACTGTAAAAGATCAAAGTAACGTTAGATGCATGTGCGTGTCGCGCATGATACTGTTGTGATAAACTGTTTGAATTTGCTTTGCGTCAAAGATAGCTACACACACACACACCACACATACACAACAAAAATATGAAAAAACAATCGAGGAGAAATTACCTTTGGGTGACTCGTAACCATGCAGTGTTCGCATACATTGACGCGATGTTCAAAACAAAATTGGTTCGTTACTCTTCTTTTCGGACACTTGCACAGACCCATGTTGCAACGTCCGCGTCGCGCGACAGCGGAGCCGGGAGATCGAAACGACGTTGAAACGTGGCCAGAGAATCCAACTCGCAAACAATACCCGCTTTATTGAGCCTCGCTGCGTGACATATCGGAAACTCGTGATAATGTCGTCGTTTTATTTGCACTGCCCACCATACTCATACTCCATACTCCATCATCGGCCACGTCGTCTGACAACCCTGACAACTGACAACTCTTGCGCCGGGCGATATTGGAAACAAGAAATAACCGACACTACCGACAGGGGCTCGATGTTCCTCCGTTCGTTCCTTCGTTCTCCAATCTAAACTATGATGTATATGGGATAAAATATCAAGCAAATGAAGTAAAGATATAAAAGTAAATCTGATCTGAAGGAAAGTGGCTTTCTTATTGATTTGGCTGAAACTTACCAATATTGTGTGCTTTGGCGTGCCTAAAGCCTCAAGTTTTTATCGATCGAGCGCGTTATTTCGGCATGCAATGTACACTTTTCGCACATACACATTATATTTTTAGATTTAAAACTCCTTTTACATAATTAAAGTATATATATATATAATTACGTATTTACCAATCAAATTTGATGCCGAAAATAAAAATTTAAAAATTTTGTTTTACTCTAACTTATTGC
>JASTWP010001278.1:0-80717 GCA_030770255.1 Temnothorax ravouxi
TTTTTTTTTAAGTAAATATGAATAAGTAAATATATAGTTTTTCCTTTTAATTTTAATTTAACTGAAGTCTTGCGACTTGATTTACTTATAGATTTGCAATATTAAAATTTAGAAAATTGAATAAAAGTTACGCAATCGAAATTTTTTTCAAAGAGACCGGTCCCTAAAATTTGTCAAATAAAACCCTGCAGACGTGAAAAAGTATGCGATATTTCTGCGCACACCGTGTAGACAGATTGCACGTGACTCATGAAAATCTTCCTAGGATTGATCGACCAGCACTCCCGAGTTCATTGACCCGACTATTAATTTCAGCCGGCAAGTTTGCTATTTTCTCTTATCGTGTGTATCGCGTAATCAAAAAAACGAGCAGCTCTTTTTTTCCTGACGGGCGGAAGTGCCGTTCGCAACTTGTCGCCGATATAATTGTCGGATGTCGATAAATTGTTTATTTGGAACGTCATAACTAATCAACGATCAATGCCGTCCTGGAACAGACGCGGGGCGGTATCCTGAATTCTCGTCGAAGCGTTCGACGGACGCGCGCAATAACATTTTCCCTACGTGTCGCATGTAGTGCAAGTAAACGTCGATATATCATCGGGGAATATGAAAGACTTCTTCTCCGCAACTCTCGCGTGATGAATAGCCGTCCGTCATCGTGCTCGACCGCGCGTCGGTGCATTTTATAAACGTGCCGCGACCTTTTCTTCCCTCGAAAGCTCGGTTTTAAATGACGTTTTAACACAGGAAACCGACTGAAATCATTATTTTTGCCTGCGGCGTACTTCAAGCTTCGCTTCATATTTCGTTTTATTACCGGACAGTAAATAACACTGACCGACATTGATTTTATTCCGACGAGTATCAATTTCAACGCGCGATAATTATTTTCTGCTCTTATAAAAAATTTATTAGGATTGTCAGATTTTGTTCAATAACCCCACAACTTTCATCGACTGAAATTAATATAAATTAAAATTTTAATCCTTTATTTTCACTCGCTAATTATTCCAGACCGTGACGAGTACACTGCTGCAGGTTGCGATAATGTATTACATAACGTTTCTTATCGTATAATGTTGCGAGGAGCTTGTTCTGCCGCTTACCAGGTGGTTTATCGCGCGTTGGGCAGAACGGTAGGTCAGTGTGCGCGTCGTGAAGATGTTGCGGATACTCCAAGTCGACTTCGAGAATGTAGCCTATCGAGGAATCCAACGCGATATCCGTAACATTAAAATTGGTTACGTCGTCGACCCATTGAAAATCTGCATATGGCAATGGTTGACACATTGCCCAGCCGTATAAGTTGTTTACGTCAAAATACATCAGATAGGACGAGGGTTTCGTTGGATCGTACGACTGCATGTATTTGTTGTTGGCCAGAGCGTATCTGTTCGAACATTGGCTCAAACCGCCGCGTATACCGCGTTCGATAAACATGACCATGTCAATGTCGGTGAGCAATTCGAAATTGATACGTGTATGCTTCAACATAGCATCCCACGTAAAACCCGGTAGAGTATAATAATAGGCGGGATCGAGTCCATAACTCGCGACGCAGCTATCGCGAAAATTTTCAAAGATATCGGCCAACAGCAAGACATCGGTTTTGAGATATAAATCGCTGTAGTCACCGAGCGTTCGAATGGAGAACCGCTGCCAGACGTTGACGGCGTGCGCGTAATCGTTCTCTGATACAGGTGTCACCTGTCAATGAACTGTAAAACGAGTCGCGCGACGGTAAGCACGAGTCCTCCAACTTTTCGACGCAGTCAATGTACTCGTACGGAAATACGCCTTTTCGTGTCAACAAATCAAAATTTTCTGCGGATAATTTACAAAATTCGCGTTGCAATATTCGCAGTTTATCCTTGCTAAGATAAGATGCCAATTTGTCGAGACTAGCGGTGAGAAACTTGTACGAATCGATAAATCGCAATTTAACGCAAGTTTTCTTATCTTTATCTTCGGTGCTTTTAACGTTTTTCGTAAACGAAATGTATTTCTCTTTTGTAATTGGGAGTAAATCTACATGTCCTTCGTACGCTGTTGCTATTTCCGTTATAATAAAATGCGCGTCGTAGCCTGATAAATTATGAAAAACTATGGGTAATACAATGCGAATCTTTATAATTTAAGTTACAGTTTGAGTGCGCGGGACCTCTGTACTGACCGGTCAGATGACAATGATCGCGTACTCGCACGTCGTCTGGCTCGAACGGTTTTTCGCACACGTGACAGTGCGTTGCGCTGTTAAACTTTTCCCACTCGTCTCGCGTGAAATCCGCCATGGGCAAATTAGTGGACAAGATTGTCTTTACATCGTGAGCTAAACGTCTTAGCTCCTCGGCGAACCACGCGACGCAATCCTTATCGCGACGAAACCGATACATTGATAACGAGTCGTCGTACGAGCAACGCACGTAGTACCCTATGCTGAACACGCGATGATGTTGATACGTGTACCTGGACGTTTCCGGATCCGCTTCCATCTTCTCCAGGGTACATTCCAGGTCGGCGTATACGATAAACGGAACTCGTTCCTTCCTGTTGTGATTCTTAAAGGCCAACCACTTGTCGTTATCGCTCGGTAACTTGATCGCGCAGTCGTTCATCTCCAGACAGTCGACGGTGTGGGCTTCCAATTTCTCGCTCGTGTGGAAATAGTGTAAACATCTGTAAATAATGAAATTTTTTATATATTTTTTAAGTAAGGTTTATTTTTATTATTTATTAGGACGTATACTCACCGATCGCAAAAGTATTTTTTGTTCGTATTCTTGCTCAATTGAGAGCTCACGAGACGGGATAGGTTCTTGATCCATGCAAAGTGCCCCACGTTGTCGTCATGCACATACAGCAGATTTACATGCCTGTCCATCTTTCTGTCGGTGAGCCGTATTGGCACGATAGCAAGTTCCTCGTTTTTTTTCTTGATGCCGTACACGTTGATGGAGATGTCGTTGTAATTTTCAAAATTTTTAATTTGATCCAACGTCATTGGAAACTTAATGTTTGTAAGATTTAGCACCAACGCGTAATGTGGATATGACGACTCCCGTTCTACATGTCTTTGGGCTGGATGCAGAGCAGCCGTCACTGACCATGCGAAACATGCATTGTCTCTTGATTGCACGTTTATCACCGCTTTCTTCTTTTTAATTTCTCGCGGTATTTCCACAAGACACCCTGCGTGCAATGGATTGTACTTGTTTACGTTAACAGTTAAATTCAGTATACGCGACAACGCCCATCCGCTATCACGTTCCTGGAATTCCTCCAGCGATGCTAGGGTAGGCTCGATAACGCGTCGCTTGTACCACTCGCACAGATCGGACATACGAAAGAGTTCACTGTTTCTCGTAGCGATACTTTTATTCGCGCGTTTGTCACCCGCAACAAATTCACCATTAAACATTGTGTTTATCTTTACATTGTCATGTCGTTGCATGACGTTCCGCACATGAATGAGTACAATGTCTCCCGCATCTTTGAGAAATTGACGTGGGTCGATGTGTTTGGAATTTATCACCACACCGGTCAGTATACGACTTTCAAAAGCCGTATCTATCTCGCGCCATCTGAGTCCTGTCTCACTCGCACTGTATCCGGCACCCACATGCACGAAACGTTGACGTACCGAATCTTTCAAACCTTCGAGTCGTGCGATACAAGCAATCAACGACTGTTTGAGACCGATCGATAATCGTGGCCGTTTAATTCGGCTTTGTTCTTCCAACGATTCGATAAACTCGTCGCATCGTTGCTCCCACGCGGTAAATTCTTCCCACGAATTTAAAAGGGCGGATTGCTCCAACAACTCTTGCTCCATATTATTGCACGATCTTCTTTCTGACACAATTGTACTCACGACTTCCAATTCTCGACTACTGAGCGTATCCCCCCAGATTCGTCAATTTATATTCTACTAATGATGCATCGTTTGCTAGCATATTTAATTTCATCTCAGCAGCCGTACATCGGCGCTATTTGCAAAATTTGCAGTTTTGCATGTGTTCGATGAAATCATCGCGAGACATGTATGTTCTTGATATCAATAATGTACCAATGACTTATGCGAAATTGCAAAATTTGCAGTTTTGCACGTGTTCGATGAAATCATCGCGAGACACGTATGTTCTTGAAAACAATAACGTGACTTTTCGGTGATTTGATCTGTATCAATGCAGCAGCCGTACATCGACCAGAAAAATGCAAAATTTGCATTTTTGCACGTGTTCGATGAAATCATCGCGAGACACGTCGCGACATGTTCTTGAAAAAATCATATTTGATGCTATTGGCCGATGAGGTGATCTAATCATGTTCTTGACAAAGAAATCACATTTATGTGGATTGTGGTGGTGGTCACCATGCAGCAGCCGTACATTGGCGCAATTTGCAAGATTCGCATTTTTGTACGTATAAATAGTCTACGAGGATTCTAGCGCGTGCAGTCAAGAGTTTGATACGGTTCGAGTCGCAAACAGCCTCTAGATACGATGAATACTCACGGTGCGAACTACTACGTTCCGATTCAGGACGAAACGTGCGAGAAACAGCACAATAAGTAAGTACCGCTAATTTTCGTATATACTTGTGCAAAAAAACTTTTATAAATATAATTGTATTTGTTTCAGTTTTGATAAACCCCGCCACACGCCACGTATTTTGGGAAGGAGATTTGCCCTGACATCGACAGCATATAAATTTTTGGATGTTGGAATCAGCGCGGGACCTATGTCCTCTGTGGACATACTTATTGGTGATAACCGAGGCAATCGGATAATTCTGCCTCATGCAACGTGGACGGCTCTCATCGAAAAACGTGCAGATATTACAGCGACTCGTGCAGTCACCGGCGCCATCATCGCTTGCGTTTCGAGATCTGGAGCTCGTTAAAATATGCGACGCAGACATTGTAAAATTGACATCGTGCGATACCAGCTTATACATGAAACCGTCAACCGTACTCTTCCTGTTCGAACTAGAACATTGCGTCGAGAATGTATATTTTCAACTATACCAAAATGTTCATGGCGTAAGTGAAAAATTCAAACAATTTGTAAGCATTTTACGCCAAAATTGTATCATCGATAAATGTAATGCAGTTAGAATCTTGCGTGAATTTTACGATAAAAATTCAATTATTGATTGTGAATTATTAGTCTACGCTTTAGATACTATTGTGTATAATGCGCTACATGAGAAATAAATGCATATAATATGGTAAAACAATTTTTCCTTTTTCATTTCCCATTCCTTGTCATTAGAATTAAGCTGTCTTCGTTTACTTAAATGTAATATTAGAAATTGAATATCGCGAAAATCTAAACGATTAAATATCGTTTGCGAAGAAAAGATACGCGATCGTGAGCGAGAACGTGCGAGGGAAAGAGAACGCAAACGAGAAAACGCGCGCAAACGAGAAAACGTGAACGAGAAAACGCGCGCGAACGAGATAACGCAAACGAGAAAACGCGCGCGAACGAGATAATGCGAACGAGAAAACGCGCGCGAACGAGAAAACGTGAACGAGAAAACGCGCGCGAACAAGGGAGATAACGTGAACGGGGGCCGGGAGCGAGAGGGACCGCGCGCAAACGAGAAGACGCGCGCAAACGAGAAAACGTGAACGAGAAAACGCGCGCGAACGAGATAACGCAAACGAGAAAACGCGCGCGAACGAGATAACGCAAACGAGAAAACGCGCGCGAACGAGAAAACGTGAACGAGAAAACGCGCGCGAACGAGATAACGCAAACGAGAAAACGCGCGCGAACGAGAAAACGTGAACGAGAAAACGCGCGCGAACAAGGGAGATAACGTGAACGGGGGGCCGGGAGCGACCGCGCGCAAACGAGAAGACGCGCGCGAACGGGGGCCGGGAACGCGAGCGGGTGACGTCACGCGGACCGCCGCGGCCGTTGCACGCGGTTGTCCCTCACCCCGCGGCGCGGCGAAAACGCGATCACCCCGCGGCGCCGGAAAACGCGGCCCCCCTCACCCCGCGGCGCCGGAAAACGCGATACCCCCTCCCCCGCGACGCATGAAAATGCAGTACCCCCCCTCCCCCGCCCCCGCGACGCACGAAAACGCGTACCCCGCCCCCGCGGCGCATGAAAACGCGATACCCCCCCCCCCCCGCGGTATCCCTCCTCCCCTTCCCCCGCGGTATCCCCCCCCCCCCGCGGTATCCCTCCTCCCCTTCCCCCGCGGTATCCCCCTCCCCCCCGGTGAAATCTGATACCCTTGTGTAATCTGACACCGCCGCGGTGGGTTAGAACCAACATAGTTTACCTACTGTATTTTCACTCAGTCTCCGCCGCCCGGGGAGAAGTGCCCGGCGGCAAGGGGCACAACTTTACTAGGGGGCGTAATATCGCGCCGTCCGCCACCCGCACCGTGGCGACTCGCGGGACGCCATCATTACCCGGGTGTAGCGCCTCGACCCTTCCGCGTCTCCACCGCAGCGGAGGTGCGTTCTCGTCCTTTATGAGGACCAAGGAGCCCACTGTGAGCGGGTTCGCGGAGATCCACCACTTGGGGCGCTGCTGTAGAGTGCTAAGGTACTCTTGGTGCCAGCGCCTCCAAAAGTCCTGGTGGATCCGCTGGACGAGCTGCCATCGACTCAAACGACTAATTGGCAATGGAGTTAGGTCGGGAGTGGGAACGGACACGAGCGGTTCCATTGTAAGAAAATGACCCGGTGACAGGACCTCGAGATCAGAGGGATCGGTGCTCACGGGGCAGAGGGGCCGGGAATTCAGGACGGCCTCGATCTGAGCGAGGACCGTCGTGAACTCCTCCACTGACAGGATCTGCTCCCCCACCACCCGTCGGAGGTGGGTTTTAAAGGATTTGACTCCCGATTCCCAAAGGCCCCCGAAGTGGGGCGCGGAGGGAGGATTGAATGACCACTTTATTTTCTCTCGCTCCGCTGCGAGGCACATGCGGTTCTCGAGCTCCCGCGCGGCTCCCACAAAATTAGTGCCACAGTCACTGTATAGCAACGAGCAACGTCCGCGTCGGGCCACAAA
Organism: Temnothorax ravouxi; assembly: GCA_030770255.1. NCBI lineage: Eukaryota > Metazoa > Arthropoda > Insecta > Hymenoptera > Formicidae > Temnothorax > Temnothorax ravouxi. The sequence continues at coordinate 7,044 of JASTWP010001278.1, forward strand.
GCGTCGCAGCGCAGCGAGAAACGAATCCGTCGACAGGGAAAAGGCTATTTCCAAGTGTACGGCCTTGACCGCGAAACAGACGAAGAGGCATACGTATACCTTGAAGGAGGAGACCCCCCGAGCTCGGCGGGTGACCATCGCGAACGGTCCCGCGAAATCCACGCCGCTTATCGAGAAAGGCTTGGCCTGCCGAATTCTCTCGACCGGTAGATCCGCCATGAGGGGCCGAGAAGCTCGCGGATCCGCGCGGAAACAGTTGTAGCATCGCGAAAGCACGCGCTGGATGGCGCGGTGTACTCCGAGGATCCAGTATTGTTGCGCCAGCAGGTACTGCAGCGTGCGTCGACCCGGGTGTAGATGTGCTTGATGCACTTGTTCAATCACGAGGTCGGTTAACCGATGTTTATTAGGCAATAGTACCGGGTGCTTGCTCTCGAATGGCAGTCCCGACTTTGCTAGTCGGCCGCCCACCCTGAGAAGGCCCGCCGGGTCAAGGAAGGGAGCGAGTTTGCGTAGAGGCTTGGGAATTTTCTTCCCTCCTCGTAGTCGATCTATTTCGTCGCCGAAGACCTCGGATTGCACGATTTTCACTAAAACTAATACGGCGGATTGAGATTCGAACTGATCCACGGCCAAGGTCGCGGGTGCCGGCTTGGCGTGGAATCGGTTTGCAAATCTCAAGCTATACGCGATAATTCGACAAATTTTTCCTAATGACGAAAACTTCTCGAGTAACGAATAGACGGAGTTAGGTGGATCGAGCGCGACGAGCGACACGATCCTTTCTTCCTCGCTAGGGAGGAACTTCTCGGACACGACCGGTTCGGCTCGGGGTGCGAACGCGACGAGCCACTCCGGGCCCCCCCACCATAGCGAACTGGCCACTAAATCGCGAGGAAAAAGGCCGCGAGAGCAAAGATCCGCCGGATTCGACTCGGTATCGACGTGGCCCCAAGCCGAGGCTCGTACGTTGTCTTGAATAAGGGCAACGCGGTTACGCACGAATGTTTTCCACCGTTGTGGAGCGGAGCGGATCCAGGCGAGAACGGCCTCGGAGTCCGACCAGGCGTGTTCGGCCTCGACGTTAAGATGTCCCTGAAGGACTCGGCGAACGTAAGCGATTAATTTTGACAGTAGGAGAGCCGCACAGAGCTCTAAACGAGGTATGGTGAGAGGTCGAAGCGGGGCGACTTTAGATTTCGCGCAAAGGAAGCGAATCACAACGCCGTCGCGCGTAACAAGGCGCACGTAGACCACGGCCCCGTACCCCAGCTCACTGGCATCGCAAAACCCGTGAATCTCGCAACGAATTACATCACCTTCATCCAGCGCACGCGGAACTCGGAGGGAGGCCAACGCGTCGAACTCGGCTCGGTAGCGATCCCAACTACGACATATCGCCGGTGGAGGCTCGTCATCCCAATCTAGCTTCAGCGACCATAAGCGCTGTATCAGGCACTTCGCGGCGAACGTGAGGGGGGCCAGGAAGCCCAAGGGGTCAAAAATTCGGGCTACCTCCGACAATATAATACGTTTGGTGCATCCGCGATCCAGCGGACTGACCTGGAAACCGAAACAATCGGATTGCGAGTGCCAGCGGAGGCCTAAGACCTTGTAGGACTGATCCTCACTCGGCTCAAATGACAGCATCGCCTGACTACGTAACTGCGGGTCGAGACCATCCAACGCGGCGGGATGGCTACTCGCCCATTTCCTGAGTTCGAAGCCGGCGCTCCGGAGTAACGATAACAGCTGGTCGCGAAGCGCACGAGCTTTTTCAACTGTACGAACGCTAATCACCACGTCGTCTACGTACAGCGCCTCTAACAGGGCAGCGGATGCGAGCGGGTATTTTTCACGGTACTCGAGAGCTAGCTGGAGCAAACAGTAGATCGCGAGGAACGGGGAGGAGGTGAAGCCGAACGTGACCGTCTTCAGCAGATAATCAAGGATCGGATCTGATTCTGAGAAACGCCAGACAATGCGTTGGTAATCGCATTGCTCCGGATTTATCCATATCTGACGAAACATCTGTTTCACGTCGGCAGTCAACGCCACCGGCTCGGCGCGAAACCCAAGCAGGATGGCGAACAGATCTGGCTGTAGTTTGGGACCGCTAAGTAGGGTGTCGTTAATGGACAATCCGTTGGGGCAGCGCGACGAGGCGTTGAACACCACCCGCAATTTGGTAGTAGTGCTATCGTGTTTATATACGCCGTGGTGAGGCAAGTAAAATATGCGACCATCCGACGGGAACGGATTCTTGATCAATTCCATGTGACCGCTGTCGAGATAATCCTGCATGAACTTATTGTAACTGGCCCTGTAGTCGGGATTCGACTTGAAACGGCGCTCGAGCGCGCGCAGACGATTAATCGCTATCGACCGCGAGTCGACGAAGGTAGGAGGATCCGACGAAAAGGGGTATGAGACGACGAAACGACCTGAGTGGTCACGATATGTGGTCCTGGCGAAAAGCTCCTTACATCGGCGATCGTCGTCAGAACCCAACGTGTGCTCAGGGACCTCCTCCAGCTGCCAAAACCTGCCCAATGCAGTCTCGATAGACTCTAGAGTGGTAGCGAATGAGTGCAGAGGTGCCACCTGCAGAGACGGGGACACCGCGCCCGTCAGGATCCAGCCGAATACCGTGTTGAAGGCGTTCGGTTCCCCCTCCCCTCCCTTACGACGACCGTCCCGTAAGATGGAGACGAACGATTCCGCCCCCAACAAGACGTCAATGCCGCCGGGCAAGTGATACTCGGGATCCGCGAGGGGCAACCCCTTCAAGTGATTCCACGCTCTGACCGCGACTCTGCTACTCGGCAGCAGCGACGCAATGCGCGGAAGAACCGTGGCCTCGATCGGAAAACGTATATCGTCGCGGCCGCAAACCCGGAGAACAAACGATGTAAGGCCTTTTGTCGTGGCCGCCTTCGCCTCGTTCACCGCGAAAACCGCCGCGCTGTGCCTCGTCCGCCGAAAGCCGCCTCTCTGAATGCAGCCCTCCGTTACGAAATTAGCCTGGCTCGCGCTATCTAACAGTACGCGAACGGGAAACGCGTTGCCACGCGAATCGATCAACTCTGCGCGTGCAGTGGACAATAGCACAACGCTATTGGCGAGGCTCGTCATCGTCACGAGCGGCTGATCCTCCCGTTTGCTTTCGGTCGCGGGGTCCGGGGCGGTCGGAGTAACGGCTACCGGTTCGGCCGCAGGGGTGGAAGTCGAGCCGTGCTCGAAATGTAACAGCGTGTGATGCTTCATGCCGCACGACCGACATGTCCATGCGGAGGGGCAATTCTTTATGCCGTGCCCGGAGTGCAGGCAATTAAGACAAAGTTTTAATTCGCGAGCGGAGGAGGACCGCTCCCTCGAGGTGAGATTGAGGAACCGAGGACATTTCGCTATATAATGCTGCTCCTTACAGACCGGGCAATCCTTCGTATGAGTTACAAAGGACGAAACTGCCGCGGATGCATTAGATTTAAGTGACATGGAGGACGGACCCGAAATGGCCTCCAGTACGTTACAATGCTCGGACAGAAACTTGATGAGTTGCGCGTATCGCGGTATCTCTTCGGCTCGATGAATGGACTCGAACTTCTCCCGCAATGATCGGGGGAGCTTTTCTAACAGGAAGTTTAGCAAGAGAAAATCCCACGAGTCGGTCGGGAACTTCATTAAATTTAGCGCGCGCGTGTTCTCGGTGAACGTGTCCACCAAGTTGTGTAGAGCGTCGGCCGATTCCGTTTTCAGTGGCTTTGCATCGCGTATCGCCCTCAGGTGGTGATCAGCGAGTTTCCGTCTGTTTCGATATCTATCGAGGAGCGCTTCATAAGCTATCGCGTAATATTCCGCGGCGAAGGGCAAATTTTTAATCACGTTAAGCGCCTCGTCTTTTACCGAGGCCAACAGGTATTGATACTTCTCCATCGCGGAGATCTGTCGGTTGTTGTGAATCGAAGCGTTAAAGAGCGCGATGAAGGATGGCCAAAGAGTAAGATCGCCCGAGAACTGCGGCAGGGGGATCTTAGGCAACTTAATCGCCGATGGGCTACCCGCGGGGGGAGTCTGAGCGTTTCCGGGCGTCGAGCCCGTAAGCGTGTGATACCGCCCCTTCACGGCATAGTGTAGATTGTCAAATTCCGCCCGAATCGCGTCCTCGGTTTCGAATTCGGTCGTGGTCTCCTGAATTATCTTGAGATGCGCGCTCTCGAAGTCCTCTGCGATCCGCGCCACGCTCGAATAGCGGGCCAAAAAACTCTCGCGACTCGCCGCCTCCGTCGGGAGCCCTCAGAGCGAGCGCATGGATTTCCCGCATCCGTCGGACGCATAATTCGCGGCAGGGTGGAGTGGACCGTGTCTTCGACATACTACGTGGAGACGAACAAACAAGGGCCAGCAACTATCCAAGCACGCAATATGACCAGGAGCTGCGATATACAAAGCAGGAACGGATGATGGCAGCCGGTCCAGCAGCCCCGATTCCGAACTTCCCGAAACGCCAGCAACGACCCGGTTTCGTTCGCCAAGGTGACGAGCAGCGGGCGGCTCGACCCGTAGGTCCGCGCAAATCGCGACGAAATTCGCGGATTGCAAATTCCTGAGCTCGGAATAACCGAAATAATATTTTGAGTCGAGCAATGAGACGTGGTAGCAACGAGGGATCGAGCGACGTGTTATCGTCGAGCGCGAGCCCCTTTGAAAAAAACTGTTTACGCGGTCGGCCTGGTCGAGCGTCGAGGCCGCCGGCAGGTATGCGAACAAAATTGACGAGATCGAGAATATTCGTTAGAGAATATTCTTTGATTTTAAGACACGAATTGTATTTTCGCCCGATAGCGAAAATGACCATTCGATCGACACGAAAATAGTCAACGGTAAAGCGATCGACGATAATGGCGCGCAAGATCCCGCGCACGTATTCTCGTCGCGAGACGAAACTGCAACCGAGAGATATCGCGGCGTATTCGCTGCCGATTGATCGTGAATGCAATTACGCACAATAATCCGTACGAAATACGATTCGAGGGACGAGCGAGAGGTCGGCGGTACCCTCTAAACGCGGATCCGGCTCGAAGGACCAATGCTCGGGGGGCGTTGTAGCGTTCCCCGGATTTGCGATCGGTCAATGAGATGTCGAAGGACCAGAGGGGTCTTTCCCTCACAAATGTAACGAGAATGCGAGCAAAGCAAATGCATGCGACTCACCGTTCGTGCTGCCCCTGTGTAGGGTATCCTCTCGTCTCCCTCGCTCTCTCGTCCTTCCTTCAGGCTCGTACTCCGGAGGCGTGAGCGGGCAATCTAACGGGCGAGGCGGTGCCCTCGCTGAATGGAGGCGTTAAGCAAGCAGGGTGCAAGGCGTGCAGGCAAGCAAAAGCAGGCAAGACAGTCCCGAGCAAGGCACGAAAACTGGCGATGAATCGACTCTTTGCTCCGAAAGTGCTGTGGACTCGTCGTCGTACTAATGGCGAATGAATCCCGTGCTCCCGCACTCTCTCGCTCGCCCTCCTGTAACGTACGGCGCGGGCGAGTACCTCTTCCTCCCAATAATTGGGCATGCCACCCGCGGGCGGGCAGCACGAGTTGGGTGAGTCGCGCGAGCAATTACCGTTTACCGCGATCCGCCGACGTCTCGCGCGAGTCACCGAACTTGATAATATCGATAATATCGATTTCTTCCACCAAATGCAAGAATCAAGACTAACTTAACGGCTAATGTATAACGCTAATGCTAGAACTAACAATGTGAGATATGTACAACTATTTACACGCGTGGGCGCCAAACAGACAATGTTTTTTAAATGTGTTTTTAATATTTATTTTTTATTAATTATACATTTATACAATCCATTGTAAAAATAATATTTATTTAATGTTTATTAAATATTTATTTTACATTAATTATTTATTTGAAGTAATGATTTAGAAAAAATATTTATTAAACGTTTATTTAACGTTTATTTAATATTTCTTTTACATTAATAATTTATTTGCAATAATGATTTAAAAAAACATTTATTTAACATTTATTTGATATTAATTTAATATTTATTTTACATTACTTATTCATTTGCAATAATAATTTTAAAAAACATTGATTTAATATTTATTTAACATTAATTTAATAATTATTTTACATTACTCATTTATTTGCAATAATTTGAAAAAATATTTATTTAATATTTATTCGACATTAATTTAATAATTATTTTACATTCCTTATTTATTTGCAATAATGATTTAAAAGAACATTTATTTAATTCTTATTTGACATTAATTTAATATTTATTTTACATTACTTATTCACTTGCAATAATAATTTAAAAAAACATTTTCTTAATATTTATTCGACATCCCGGGTGAATTTCGTAATGAGCCGGCACTGGTTTCTGACATTCACCGGACATTAAGAAATATTATATCACATATCCAAATCAAAATTTTATTACTCTTTTTAAACTGAATTTGTTTCTTAAGATGATTTTTGAAAAATTATATATTTGCGCTGGTTATAACATATGTAGACTATATATGTATAACACTTCATTAAATTAAAAAGTAGTCTACCACGTAAGGTAGTTGGCTCACGATCCAGAGGTCTCGAGTTCGAATCCCACCAAGGTAAGTGTTTTTTTCAGATTTTTCAGATACGAGAAAATATTTATAATCATAGTAGACTGCATCTGCATCTTAAGAAACAAAGTTAAAAAATAATAAAAATATTTTTAAAAACATTTTTTTGCTGATTGGGTACCTATGAAGAAATACCCATGAGGAGATACTCAAGTGGATATAGATTTCCATAGGTACATTCCCATAGGTAGATTCCCTTAGGTAGATTCCCATAGGCAGATACTCATGGGTAGAAGTCCCAATTCTCCCCATCTTCCCTTTTTTGCCTACCCATGAGAAGATTTCCACCAGGGCGGGCTTCACCCGATTGCCACACTGACCCGAATCCAGATGCAAAAGCGCTGACAGCTGAGTCGGCAACGCGGCACGATAAAAAGCCCGCCCTTCGAAGAAGCGGCGGGCAGTCTGATAACCGAGCGCGTACCGCGAGAACACGTATCGATAAGTGCGGACAACGTAACTGAATGTAAGAGTGAGCGCCCGCAAGTCAGGGCAGTGAAATAAGAAAGATAATTGTGAACGACAAATAAACGTTTTATTGAATACACGCGGCTGTTCAGTGATTGTCTCTCCTTCTCATCCGACGGATCCAAGAACCCTGTGCCAAACCTTCCAATTCGAGGGCACGGCACAACAAATTGGTGGCAGCGGTGGTCCTGTCAACCGAGCGAAAGAGACATCCTGTCAGACTGCGCCTGCGAACGGGAACGGATCGTTAGACGGCGGCAATAACCCGGAGAGGAAAAGCCAGCCAGATCCCGAGTAAGTGAAGCAACGGTAGCAGCCGCCGAGTGTTATCAGTGACACCGGAGACGGCCCCGACCTACCGCACGGACTCGCCAGCCCAAGCAGCGAAGCAGCGTAGAAGCGGGACAGCGGAGCAGCGACGCAGGGACGCAGCGAGCCAACGAAGCAGCGCCGCAGGGACACAGCAAAGCGGAGACAACGCCGAAGCAGCGAAGCAGCGAAGCGGCCCTGTCAGGCACCAACGCAGCAGAAAGCGGTCACGATGCGTCATACGGCGGTACTGTAAGTCAGCAAAACATTGTAAGCCGATACAGGCACGCGCCGCGACGAACCGATTATATCTATGCGAGCGTCCCCCGCGATAGCGAGCGCCGAAAAGCATTTCGCGATTACAGGCAACACAACTGCGATAGCGAGCGCCGAAAAAACATTCGCGATTACAGGATATAAAAGGTGTAAGAGCCGATAAATGTCAGACGGCGAAATCACACCGTTCCGCCCCGTGCCAAACGCGTCATTTTTACATAGCGAGCCAGCGCTGCGCGCAATTGCAGAGAGTCCGCGAAGCCCCGTACATGTAACATTAGACCGCGTGCGACGGAATCTAGACGCGCAACTATCAGACGACGAGTCACCGGTGCTCGAGTTACACCCCAACGTCGTCATAGAACGCGAATTTGAATTTTTAGACGCCAGTTTAGCGCGCGAAAATAATAACGGTAACGGCAGACTGACCCCGACACAAGAAAACGAAGACTCATATAGTGACTGGGACACTGACACCGACTACAGCAGTAGTCTCGATTCGCAAAACGAAGAGCCCGAAGAGGACACAATGAGCCAACAGAGAGCTAACGCGGCCCCGGTGCCACGAGTCGACATAACGCCCGCTCAAGTGAGCGAGGAGATAAATAGATTACAAGCGGGAGCCCAGCGATCGTCCGAAAGGGACCAAGGGCAAGGAGCGCAAGACGCCCCAATCAACGACGTCCTACGGTTAATGCTGGAAATGCGAGACCGTATGGAACGTGCCGAGGCGGCAGAATTCGATCGCACCACGGAAATGCTCCGCGCGATTCGCGAATTACAGAATCGGGTGAGCCGGATAGAAGCCGGTACCTACGATCGCCCAGCCGAAACAGGGTACCGCATGCGTATTAGCCAGGGCCCGCTAGACGTTACATACGGACGGACGATTAGCGACGTTCGAAACCAGCCAGGGAACAATATCGGGTTCCTCAGCCTGAAAGAGGCTCGAAATATGATTCCCGAGATAACCGGAGAATCAAGGGAGCGCGTCCGCGAGTTTTTAAACGCAAGCAATTACGCGATGAAAAATATACATCCCGCGGATGAAGCTATGCTCCTAGAAGCAATTCTATGCACGAAGTTTAAGGGCAAAGCCATGACAGACTTCGACACGCGCGATATTCGCAATTTCGAACAGCTGAAACAAGAGCTCGAAACAGAATATCTAGGAAAGCGCGGTATGACCCATCTGCAGCTGGAATTCAACTCCCTGAAACAGAAACCGGGAGAAAAAGCGCAGGAATTCGGGCGTCGAGTCGAAAAAGCTCGCGAGGGAACTGTACGAGGCCATGGAAGAAGGCCAAGGGCACTCGCAAGAGCAGCAGAAAGCGATACTGGACAGTGTGAAAATGCAAGCTATTGCATAACTTCCAGATCGGCCTGCATGATGATATCAAAATGCTGGTCAGAGCACAACGATACCAAAGCCTACAAGAGGCAATAACCGGCGCTAGCGCCGAGGAAAAAGTCAGAGGCCCCTCCCCGCGGAACGGAAATAAATTTAATCAGGGATACGTGCGAAATGTGGGAAACGCGAACGTGCAATGCCACAAATGTGGAAAGACCGGCCACTACGGGCGAGATTGTCGTACGAGCCGGCAAACAAACAAATTCGCGCTGCCGAGAGCGGACAAGCCCGGTGGCATAAACACAATCGAGTGCACCTATTGCAAGAAAGCAGGGCACAAGAGAGACGAGTGCTGGTCGTTAAACGGGAGACCGAAACCCGAACGATCGCGCCGATCAAAGCCGGAAATCGCTAAGAAAGCACCGGTAAACACAATAAGAAAAACAAAAGCAAGCGAGTCTAGCGAGGACGCAACCTCCGGTAGCAGCAGCGAGGAGGAAGAGAAGCCGAGGAAAAGTAAGGCACGCGCCGCGGAGACATATCGAGTGTCTCAGATAACGCAGAAGCATAAGATAGGCCCGCTAGACATAATAAGTCTGCCCATACAGGAAGCAGAAAGAGGCGAAATGAATCTCTTACTAGATTCCGGAGCAACATTGACATTAATAAAAGTCGGCAACTTGAAAGGAGAAACGATGGTGCGAGAGGAAAAATTAGCACTGATCGGCGTAACGGGACACCAAATACACACGCTAGGAAAAATAAAAGCGACGGTGGATCTCGGAAAAAAGAAAATACGCCACACAATGTATGTAGTAAAGGACGATTTTCCGATCGAATACGAGGGAATACTAGGCAACGATTTCTTGACGAAACATAAAGCCGATATTTCTAACACCTCAAAGCAGCTGAAAATAGGCAAAGCCATTTTCAAACTACGACCGTACCGGAAAGTAATACTACCTCCCTGCAGTGAGACCATCGTACAGGCCGTAACCGATCATAATCGAGTAGGCATAGTGAAAAGCGGTGAACCTGCTCCCGGAGTCTTTATCGGGCATTGCCTCGTAAAGCCAGTAGAATTTACTTGCCCGGTCAGCATATTGAATGTGACGGACAAGCCGGTGGAGATCCTCACTCCACATGTAACATTAGAAGACCTGCCGGCGGACGACGCCGCGAGCGTACTCACGTTACAGGCGAACGATGAACACGAGAATGTTACAGAGCGACAAAAGAAATTGCGCGAACAAATACAGCTCGATCACCTAAACACGGAAGAGCGAGAGGCAGTTGAGAAAATCTGTGACGAATTCCATGACGTCTTCCACTTAGACGGAGACAAATTAAGCGCGACTACAGCCATAGAACACGAGATACATACTCGTCCTGATAGCGCGCCAGTGAACATGAAACCATATCGGTTGCCCGAGAAACATAAGGCCGAAGTGAGAAAACAAATACAGAAAATGTTGGACGACGGAATAATTCGTCCGAGCACAAGCCAATGGAATGCGCCGATAATAGTTGTCGCCAAGAAACCTGACGCGTCCGGCAGAATCAAATATCGCGTAGTGATCGATTTTAGAAAAATGAACGATCTCACCATGGGAGAATCCTTCCCCATGCCAAATATCACGGATATCCTTGACCAACTGGGAAATGCGAAATATTTCTCGGTACTAGATCTAGCCTCGGGATATCACCAAATTCCGTTGAACGAAAGGCATAAGCACAAAACGGCATTCTCGACCCCAGACGGACATTTCGAGCACAACCGAATGCCCTTCGGCTTAAAAAATGCACCAGCTGCATTTCAGCGCCTAATGTATGCGGTATTAGTCGGAATACTAGGACTAAAGTGCTTTGTATATATCGACGACATCGTTATATACGGAGCATCGCTGACGGAGCACCTAAAGCGACTAATCGCGGTATTGCTCAGACTTCGAAAATATAATCTCAAGTTGCAACCGAGCAAGTGTGCATTCCTACGAAAAGAGGTAATATATCTCGGGCATGTGATTTCCGAGGAAGGAATATCCCCGGACCCGTCGAAATTGCAAGCGGTAAAAGAATTTCCGACCCCGAAAAAAGTAAAGGACATACAATCTTTCATCGGTCTAGCCGGATATTACCGAAAATTTATAGAAAATTTTTCAAAAATAGCCAAGCCTCTAACCAAGCTCACGAAGAAAGGAGAAAAGTTCACTTGGTCAATCGAACAGCAAAACGCGTTCGACATACTGAAAGAGAAATTAACGACAGCGCCGGTGTTGAATTACCCGGACTTCAGCAAAGAGTTCGTGGTGACTACCGACGCGTCGGATTACGCCATCGGAGCCGTGCTCTCACAAGGGACAGTAGGCCAAGACCGACCGATAGCGTACGCCAGCCGAGTATTATGCAAGGCTGAGCAAAATTATAACACTACAGAGAAAGAGCTATTAGCCATCGTATGGGCGGTAAAACACTTTCGCCCCTACTTATACGGCGTTAGATTTAAAATCATAACCGATCATAAGCCGTTGATCTGGCTATTCAATGTAAACGATCCCGGCTCCAGACTAATAAGATGGAGGCTCAAGTTAGAAGAATACGACTACGAGATCGTACATAAAGCGGGAAAGAGCAATGTGAATGCCGATGCATTGAGTCGAAACCCGATAGCCGAAATATCAGCAATAAATGTAGCACATTCAGGTGTAGCACATGAGGACAATGACTCTCCGAGAGAAGTACTCGGAGGAGGAAAAGAGACAAATACTATACGAATATCATGACTCGCCTACGGGAGGGCACCAAGGAGTCACGCGAACACTAAACCGTATCCGATTGCAGCACAACTGGCGTGGAATTACGGTGGATGTAGAAGATTACATAAGCAAATGCGAGTACTGTCAAAAGAACAAATTAAGTAGAAAAACGAAGATGCCAATGATCATCACAGATACGCCCGAGCGACCATTCGAAAAATGCGCGCTCGACATAGTAGGCCCGCTAACAGTCACGAACAATGGAAACAAATACCTCCTCACATTTCAGGATAATCTTACGAAATTTAGTAAGGCAGTACCGATAAAAAATCAAGAGGCAAATACAGTGGCAAAAGCCTTCGTAACGAAAGTAGTACTAGAACACGGAATTCCGGAGAAAATTATCACGGATCAGGGAACAAACTTCACTAGTGAGATATTCAAGAACATGTGCAAGTTGCTGAAAATCGAAAAGATACAGACAACTGCATATCACCCCGAGAGCAATGGAGCGCTAGAGAGATCACATCGTACTCTAGCAGAATATCTCAGACATTACATAAACGAAGATCAAACAGATTGGGATGAGTGGATCCCCTACGCAATGTTCACGTACAATACGACGCCTCATACGACGACAGGTCTGACACCGTTCGAACTTGTCTACGGACACAGAGCGAACCTACCGACAGCCCTAACAAGGCCTCCGAAATTAACGTATTCGTACGAAGATTATGCGAAAGAACTGCGAGAACGGATACGCGCCACGAATCAAGTCGCGAAAGAGCATACCAAGGAAGGAAAAGAAAAATCAAAGCAACAATTCGACAAAAAATGTAATAAAGAAACATTTAAAGTAGGAGACAAGGTATTGCTCTACTGACGAAACGATACGACGCGGAAGATCGAAAAAATTGGAATCACAATGGATAGGGCCATATGTGATCGTAGAAAAGCACAGTGACGTAAATTTCACAATCAAGATAAAGCGCAAAACGAATACGCGTGCATGCAAATAGGCTAAAGGCATTTATCGAAGAATAAAAAAGCCCACGCGAAACAGAACATTAGTAATAGGCGTTAGTAATAAGCAAGACATAATAAAAATAGTGGCGACTTACGGAGATGCTATTCCCGGCGAGGACGAGTAAGGACCACGTCCCTTTGTCCCGTCGCGGTGTGCAACGTCACCCGCAACGGAAGGATAATCACGGTGCCCCTAGGACGGGCCACTTCCTCGTAGGAGGGAGGGGGCAATTCACGCGTCTCGCGTTCGGCAGCAGCCGCTGCCTGCCCAGCTCCCAACCAATACACGCGTTGGCACGCGTCACACGTAGAAGGCGCGAAATGTTGCGAACAACGAAAGCACCGCATAGTTATAATGAAGAACTCAGCAACGAAGGAAATCAAAATTACTTGCCCAAAGGTAGCAAGCAACTGACGCGAGATCGCGCAGGGAAAGCAGAAGAGCAACCCGAAGCGGACAAACGTCAGCAAAAAAAAAAAAAAAATTCAGACCAACTCCAACAGGGAGCACTGGCCTCTGGCCGAGAAAAGAACTAGGTAGATCAGCGAACACCAGAAAGTAATAATAGGAAAACAAAACTCACCATTAATTAGGGTAAACTATAACCCCGACCGGTCAACAGCCGAAAACGAAGCTCGGCCAGCAGCAGGAATAGGACCATGGTGTCCGGCAACCGATGCTGGTCAGGCTCCGTCAAAAATTCGCGCCCACCGGCAGCGAAAACGCATGAAAGGGTCGGTCGCGTCCCAAACGTCCGACCAGTCGGGCACCTACTAGTACAGGAGGGGTGACTTCTTCCCCCTCATCAGCCGCGCGCAGCTCCTCCGGGGTCACAATACCCTTAACGGGCACAAATCGCTCGAGAGGAGTCATTACGATCACGAACGTACTCGTCAAAGAAACGGGCGCGGACTAAAGCAACGCGATAAATTATATAAAGCCAACGGCTGGAATCAGCAAAAAATTACGATAAAAATAACACCAAGATTAAGAGAGTATTCCTATTACAGGATACCACTCATCGTATTACATCTAACGGGAGAAATGTCACCCGAACCGATGCCGCCGTACGAGGTGACATCATTTAGCAACGAACCAGGACTCTATTTCGAAAGAATAGGACACCTACAGCAGACTAAGGCAACGTGGAAATTAGCGATACGCATAGACGTAACCGCATTGAACGTCAGACTACAACAGCTCCAAAGATACCTAGGGCACACCGAAGAACTGTGCAATTACGCCACTGGAGACATCAAAAATACATGTCAGATTCGCTCTCAGTACCTATCAAAAGAGAAAACGATAGAACGATACGCGCCCTAGATCACTTGCAAACAATCTACAAATCACCCGTAATTAAACGAGGTCTAATCGACGTCATCGGCCAAATAAGTAAAACCTTGTTCGGTACCATGGACGCCGAGGATGCAAAAATAATAAACGAACAAATACAACTACTGAATAATCAACAACAAACGTTACAGCACGCAGCGAAGAACCAGCTGAAAATAATCAACTCTACAATAGGCCATATGGAAAGACTAGAACAAACGCTTTCATATAACGAAAATTTACTAGCCAACGTCACGAGGAAACTGCAAGATCAATTCATACACCGAGAGGAAATAGATGAACAACTACTATTGATAAACGCTATTCTGGCAGATCTCACGACAGACATAGACGATATTACAGACTATTTAACATACACAAAAAATAACATTCTACTTACACGTGTACTTCCAATAGAAAACATAATTCTAGAATTAAAAGAAGCGACCTCGCACCTAACCGGAGGACTAAATTTCCCATTCAAAATATAAACAGAAAACTGGAATATTATCCAAAAACACGTAAGCGTAAGCGCATATTACGACAAAGCGAACGTATATACTATCCTCGCGTTCCCAATAATAGCGTATCCGGTGTACGAAATAATAAAAATCACACCTGTACCAATACACAACGATCATAATGTATTTACCCTCCTAGAACCCTCGCTCACACTGGTAGGAATAAGCCGAGAAAATCATAATTATATAATATTAAAAGAAAGCGAATTAAATAAATGTACGCGAGAAACTAATAAATTTATATGCAATCAAATTTTTCCCGTGTACTTTGTAACTGCGAATGCACCAAGCGAGGTGCAGCTTTATGTAAAGGCGCCGAGATTCACAGAAAACCGTAAACAACGCCACATTATTTCTAACGTAACATTCTGGATAACATTAACAGAACCGCAAACATGGTTGTACTCCACCCCAAAAGTATCGGAAATTATAATACAATGTAACGAGTTACCGGAAAATAAAATTAAAATCGAAAAAACTGGAAAAATAACATTACGCGACAATTGTAAACTAACTACACCAGACATGATTTTAGAAACAAAAAACCGAATTTATACTAAACATATACAAATGTATTTACCGGAATTCAACATGACTGATACCATGCAAAAAGGTATAACGATAGACAACAAAGTAGATTCCGAAAAAGAAATAAAGCTAGAACCATTGATCAAAGACCCATCGGAATTAATAAAGTTAAGTTTAAGTCTAAGTGAAATTAAAAAAGAAATAGAAAATAACCAACCCAGCGTGTTCGCAAATAAGAATATCGTATATCCAGTAAGCTCCGCGATCATAATAGGTAGTCGTAGTAAGCATCAGTTGTAATCATTTATGTACTAAGAAAAAAAAGGGAATCATTAAAAATTTAAAGAGGGAAACCATAATATACATATTAGTACATAAGAAACTTAGGTTGTAACCTCTCGAGGAAAAGGGAAAACACAAACAAATAAACAACGAAAAACTTCGTAAACCTCAGTTTTTCTTTTTCTACGGGGGGAGGGATGTTGTGACGCGGAAGCCGAGTCAACCTAATTACGACACGATGCTGTCAGCGCATGTAATAGGGCTATTGCCAAAGACACCTGCGGTGGCATTCCGGGAATCACCTGATTGCCAGCGCAAGGCAAGATTGCTAAATACATCTAAGGTGGCATTCCGGGCTTCACCCGATTGCCACACTGACCCGAATCCAGATGCAAAAGCGCTGACAGCTGAGTCGGCAACGCGGCACGATAAAAAGCCCGCCCTTCGAAGAAGCGGCGGGCAGTCTGATAACCGAGCGCGTACCGCGAGAACACGTATCGATAAGTGCGGACAACGTAACTGAATGTAAGAGTGAGCGCCCGCAAGTCAGGGCAGTGAAATAAGAAAGATAATTGTGAATCGACAAATAAACGTTTTATTGAATACACGCGGCTGTTCAGTGATTGTCTCTCCTTCTCATCCGACGGATCCAAGAACCCTGTGCCAAACCTTCCAATTCGAGGGCACGGCACAACAAATAAGAAGAATAAGAAGTAACTAGTTTTCTCTTTTTATTTCACTTGCATTTTTTATGCAGAATAAGTTAGGCTACCATGACCCAGCGAATTAATGCACCTTACTGTATTTTAAAAAATAGAATAGCAATTTTTGCTGAAATCAATCATAATATACACACTAATTTATATAATTTGAGTTACTTATTAAATTTTTTTATTTTTTCTTAACTTAGGCATATACCAGAATTTGTTACAATTTTTTTCTATGGCTTTTTTAAATTATTATATTATAGGATATATGTAATGTGAAATTACAATATTATATTTAATACGTACATGTTAAATTTTATGAACTATTTTTATTGCTTATCCCTGCAGGGTTTACAAAGCGTTTTTATAAGGAACGTTTCCTCAAATCTTTACACTACTACCTTTCTCCTTTTACTTTAACCCTTTGGACCAACAGCTTAACGTCTCTTCCAAAAGACGGAGCCCAGTTTGCTCCGCACAAGAGCCTATCTTGCACGGAGGGGCGCAACTGCCGGAAAAACATTCCATGTTTACATGGCTCTAGTGGACTCAAACCTGGTTCCTCAGATTACGAGTCTGGCGCTCTACCACTAGACCACACTGCCGCCCTATGTTAAATAGGGAGAGACGGCTGGTCTAGTGGGTAGAGCGCCAGATTCGTAATCCGGAGAACCGGGTTCGAATCCCGCTAGGCCGATGAGAATTTTTCTCAGCAAAATCTCTGTCCCCCCATCTGGCGGATAGATCTCAAATGGATACAATATCCCCAGATGGAAACCTGGGCTCCGTCTTTCGGAAGACACGTTAAACCGTTGGTCCAAAGAAGGAAATAGGAATAGAGGAATAGAATAAGATGTTAAGTTTTATGAATTATTATGATTACTCAAAATTGTCATAACAAAACATTATTTTATATTGCAAATATGTATTAACCTATTATTCTTAATAAATGTTTTTGTTTAGGTATTATCTAATGAAGATCTATGGAAAATGTTACAAATGGAAAACTACAAATGGAAAACGGAATATAGCAAAATATTGTCCAACTACAATTTGTCAAAATATTATCAACATGGAGAAATATTATGGAAATTACATGATAAATCTGTTGAAGCAATAGGTAAAATAAGATAATAAAAATAATAAGTTGCAGTTAATAAAAAATAAACACTTATATTTTTTTTATTTAAATAATTTTTAAAATACCACGAATAAAAATATTTTATTAGTTAGGGTAGACCGGGGCACGTTGTCACACGGGGCACGTTGTCACATCGGCTTTATTTAAAAAACTAATAATCAGAGGACAACACCCGTTATTTCCAAAACGTGTTAGTGTATGCCCATCTTTGGTATGTTTACAGTGTTGAGATTGCTCCAGCTGTGTTGACGTAAAATCAATTTGAAAGTTTTTTGCGACCGTAAGTAAAATTTTATTGTCTAATATTCAACGTACTGGACATGAAGCTTATGTTTTTTCAGAATAGACCTTTATATTATCTTAAAGTATGTACTTTTACCTACCGCGTGCAATACCTAACCTTATGAATATCTCAAACGTGTCGGCCATGAGGCTGTTTGGAGTAAAAAAATGCCCTCGGGGCACATTGTCACGAATTTTAATGTCATAGGTGCAATTGGGATATGGTGCGCTCCTACAAACGGAAAACTGCGAGAGCCGCAGTAGTCGATCTAGAAGTAATTCGTCTTGCTGTTAAATGTGTATCAATAAGTTGCGCATTCGAGTGGAATTCTTGTATTTAGATTAAGACGAAAACTTCGTGCTTTTTGTACTTTTTTGAAATAAAATAAATGTTTCTGTGAAAGATTTTACTTTTTAACATTGCAGCGCACTATAATATATTGATATTTACGTTGAATTCAGTTTGGATAACATTTTGCATGCAATCACATTTGATGTGACAACGTGCCCCGTGACCGGGGCACGTTGTCACAAGCGACTTGTCGTTATTTATTGTTATGTAACAACTGTAGAGTAACAATCACACAAAATTCGATACTGTCCAATTGAAGCTGAGGGTTCACTCGAAATTTTGGCATATCAAAGTACTCCCAAATATTGAATGTAAAAAATACAAAAAATGTTGAACCAAATGTGTGACAACGTGCCCCGGTCTACCCTACTTCATATTCTGATCAATGTATATAAACAAAGAAATTCTTTTTGAAATACGTTGCAAAATACAAAAATATCTAAGAGACACCGTATATTCTAAGCAATTATTGTCGAAGATAATAAGATATATAAAAAAAATTAATGGCGAGTGAGAAGCCAAATTCAAACAATTAAAGGACATTATAATTTATAAAAATATTTGATAATTTATTATCTAAAGATCAATAACACATGTGGACGTTTCGACCTTACTCGGTCTTCTTTAGCATTGTACGAGGGCATGTGAGTAAGGAAGGGATAGTGCGTGAGAGACCAGTAACACCGGAAGCATGAAGTAACACAAATGTAGTAACACAATAGTTTATTTAATAACCAAAAATAATGCCGAAATTAAAGAGTGACATAATTTACAAATGTATTTGAATTTAAGTGAACTCGGAAACGCGGGCGTTTTTAAGTTGAATTCTCTATCAACACTTTCTCGCTTGTAGTGTTGGATAACCCGCGCGTGAATGAGAACTGACCATCACAATATCGATCGATGACAGATCTTAACCTACTGACACACTGTTGATGAATGGCGACGCAGCCGTAAGTTCTACGGGTTTTTATATCCACGCGTAACAAAGAACGCGCCAGGGATGACGACTGCTTAGCTAAGGTCAAAATGTCATGGAATAGAAGCTTCTCGAACTGAAATATAAACCAAAGGTGCATATAGTCATTGTCTTTGAAATTAGAGTATCGATCATCGAAAAGACCGTGCCGGAGAATCAGAGTGACTCGGCATCGTACGGAGAATAATTCTTATGACGTGAGCGTGAAACAAAACAAGGGGCGATCCGCTGAATAAATATCGTGTTACACTGCCCCAATCAGCAGACAATATTTTTTAAATGTTTTTTAAATATTTTTTTTTCAGTATTTATACGTTGTTACAGTTTATTGTACAAATAATATTTATTTAATGTTTATTAAATGTTTATTTTACATTAATTATTAATTTAAAATTATGATTTAGAAAAAATATTTATTTAACGTTTATTTAATATTTAGGTCACATTAATTATTTGTTTGCAATAATATTTTTTAAAAACATTTATTTCACATTTATTCAACATTTATTTAATATTTATTTTACATTAATTATTTATTTAAAAAAATAATTTTAAAAAATATTTATTTAACGTTTATTGATTAATATTTATGTCATATTAATTATATGTTTACAATAATAATTTTAAAAACATTTATTTCACATTTATTCAACTTTAATTTAATATTTATTTTACATTATTTATTCATTTAAAATAATAATTTAGAAAAAATATTTATTTAACGTTTATTTAATATTTATGTCACATTAATTATTTGTTTGCAATAATAATTTTTAAAAACATTAATTTCACATTTATTTAACATTAATTTAATATTTATTTTACATTAGGGTAGACCGGGGCACGTTGTCACACATTTTGTTCAATATTTTTTGTATTTTTTACATTCAATATTTGAGAGTACTTTGATATGCCAAAATTTCGAGTGAACCCTCAGCTTCAATTGGACAGTATCGAATTTTGTGTGATTGTTACTCTACAGTTGTTACATAACAATAAATAACGACAGGTCGCTTGTGACAACGTGCCCCGGTGACCGGGGCACGTTGTCACATCAAATGTGATTGCATGCAAAATGTTATCCAAACTGAATTCAACGTAAATATCAATATATTATAGTGCGCTGCAATGTAAAAAAGTAAAATCCTTCACAGAAACATTTATTTTATTTCAAAAAAGTACAAAAAGCACGAAGTTTTCGTTTTAATCTAAATACAAGAATTCCACTCGAATGCGCAACTTATTGATACACATTTAACAGCAAGACGAATTACTTCTAGATCGACTACTGCGGCTCTCGCAGTTTTCCGTTTGTAGGAGCGCACCATATCCCAATTGCACCTATGACATTAAAATTCGTGACAACGTGCCCCGAGGGCATTTTTTTACTCCAAACAGCCTCATGGCCGACACGTTTGAGATATTCATAAGGTTAGGTATTGCACGCGGTAGGTAAAAGTACATACTTTAAGATAATATAAAGGTCTATTCTGAAAAAACACAAGCTTCATGTCCAGTACATTGAATATTAGACAATAAAATTTTACTTACGGTCGCAAAAAACTTTCAAATTGATTTTACGTCAACACAGCTGGAGCAATCTCAACACTGTAAACATACCAAAGATGGGCATACACTAACACGTTTTGGGAACAACGGGTGTTGTCCTCTGATTATTAGTTTTTTAAATAAAGCCGATGTGACAACGTGCCCCGTGTGACAACGTGCCCCGGTCTACCCTACTTATTCACTTGCAATAATAATTTGAAAAAACATTTACTTAATATTTATTTGACATCCCGGGTGAATTTCGTAATGAGCCGGCACTGGTTTCTGACATTCACCGGACATTAAGAAATATTATATTATATATCCAATTCAAAATTTTATTACTCTTTTTAAACTGAATTTGTTTCTTAAGATGATTTTTGAAAAATTATAAATTTGCGCTGGTTATACCATATGTAGACTGTATATGTATAACACTTCATTAAATTAAGAAGTAGTCTACCACGTAAGGCAGTTGGCTCACGATCCAGAGGTCCCGAGTTCGAATCCCACCAAGGTAAGTGTTTTTTTCAGATTTTTCAGATACGAGAAAATATTTATAATCATAGTAGAACTGCATCTGCATCTTAAGAAACAAAGTTAAAAATAATAATAAAATTTCGAAATAAGTAATTTTTTTTGTCGTTAAAATAAACGTTTTTAAACGTTAAAAAAATATCTTTCTAAACGTTAAAATAATATTTCTTAAACGTTAAAATAATATTATTTTAAACGTTAAAAAAAATGTTTTTTTTAATGAAAAAAAGGGAACTTATCCCATTATTTTTAACGTTTTTAAAAATGTTTGAAAAATGTTTTTTAAATGTTTTTTAAAAACATTTTTTAAATATTATTTTGCTGATTGGGGCCGCTGTGACTCATGACACAGTCGTTTAAATGAGAATAAGAATATTCAAGAGCATTCGCAATCTCGAACATTCCGCCCGCCTCGTCAGGTTATCTGACGAAATATAATTCAATGGCGAGACTAATATGATCTGAAAACCAACTCTATGTAATTACTACAAGCAACACTTTCGCTCAGAATCTTAAGTATCTTCCGGGTCATCGACCCGTGGCAATAGAATAATCTTTGTCGTGGGCCGCTTCAGAGTGGTAGCTGCGGTCCGTATGGTGACCACTCGAACTTGCTCATCCTCTCTTGGGTGGATGGCAGTCACCCGTGTTAAGGGCCACCTCGTGGGTGCAGTCTGCTCGCCCGCACCAAGCACAGATCACCAACTCGTAGGTTGTTGTCCTTGGTCATTTCTGCCTTGAATTGAGAGCTTGGAGATATTCGGAAGACTATCTTTTCCAGAAATGGTCCCTCAACTGTTGAAGAAGTTGCCATCTAGATAGACGGCCGATTGGCTCCTCTGCTAGTGGCGGCTCAGGGACAGCGCTGATGGCTGCGCCTATTAAAAAATGTCCCGGTGTAAGAGCTGCTAAATCCTCTGAATCATCAGAGAGAGGTGATAAAGGTCTCGAATTGAGACACGCCTTCACTTGTGCCAGGAAGGTGGAGAGCTCCTCGTAGATCAGGGTGGCGTCTCCAATCACTCTTTGCAGATGATGTTTTGTTGATTTTACCGCTGTCTCCCATATGCCTCCTATTATGTCTTTTGCTCGGTAGGAATCGAATAATCACTCCTTTGGTAATTATAATGTATGTTTAATGCTCTCTTTATATACACGTTTCCACGATCTTCTCGTGGCAGGGAAGGGGCGAGGGCGCAGCACTCTCCGCGCACCACGTCATCGATTACGTATCGATCATGTATCGATGCCCGGTACGTGCTGCCCTCGGCAGCCAAGCGCGTATTCGACATCTCTCCCCTCTTGGTTGATGTCATCGTGCTTCTGCTTCACCCTTCTTGAGATACCTGGCTCATCGCTCTCGGCGGCACGTCAGGTATCGGGCTGTGTGCGTCGGTTTTCTTCAGGGTAATCCCTCATGCACGCTCGATTCCAAAAGACTCTGGCGGTATCGATTTTTGCTCTTCTCGACACATTTTCGTTTTGGTCTCCTTCTGCGTTGATCTTGACCTTGTGCCTCCGGTTGCATCTCTTCTTCTTCCAGGTTCGCCTTATCCCCTCCTCCGAGATCTCTTTCTTCTGTTTCCTCATTGTTCTCCGGGTCGAAGTATGGTATTCTTACGCTCTTTGTTTTTTCCGATGGTTCTGGCTCCTCCCCGGCTGACCTCGGTAGTGCTGCGAGTTGATCGATATCCTTTTTTTTGTATGAGGCCCGTGCCAGATTCTTTTACGATATAATTTCGATTTCCGAGGCGTTCCGTAACGGTTCCAATGACCCATTTCGGTCCGGCAGCTCAATAATTTCGAATTCGCACCTTCGTTCCCGGTGAAATACTTCGGATTCCTCCTGTGTATTTTCCTTCATATTTTGTATCTTCGGAATCGTTTTCCGATGGCTTCAGTTTATCCAACGCCGTTCGCAGTTTTCTTCCAAACATCTCCTCTGCTGGGCTTTTTCCAGTTGTTGATGACGGCGTTGTATGTTGTTTGAACAGCAGTCGACACAGCTTCATCTCCCAGTCTCCTTCTGCAAGCTTTTTTAATGACCTCTTTGTTGATTGAACCATCCGTTCAGCTTGGCCGTTGGCTTGCGGGTTGTAAGGAGCTATGTGGAGATATTTGATGCCATTTTTCTCATAGAACTCGATTATTTCCGCTGACAAAAACGCTGTGCCATTATCCAAGACTATTGTGTCCGGCAGTCCGAAGGTAGCAAATATTTTCCGCATTTCCTTGATGACCGCAGTTGAATTCGTCGAAGCCATTCTTCTGACTTCTAACCATTTTGTCGTTGCGTCAACTATGATGAGGAAAGTCTGTCCTTCAATTGGTCCTGCATAATCGATATGTATACGACTCAATGGCTTATTTGGTGCCTTCCACTGCTCGGTAGGGGTTTTCCTGGGTGCGGATAAAGTTTCCATACACCTCTTACAAGTTTTTACCATTTCCTCTATCTCCGAGTCAATTCGAGGCCACCACGCGTACGACCTTGCCGCTGCTTTGGTGTTACAGATGCCCGTGTGATTTCCGTGTAGGTATGTGAGTATCACCGGTTGCAATTTCTTCGGGATAACCACTCGGCTTCCCCAAAGAATACAATTCTTGTAGATGGAGAGTTCCTGCCGCTTTGTCCAAAAGACCTTATATTCGTCCTTAACATTCTTCGGCCATCCTTCCCTCAGCCATAGCTTCACCTGTTTTAACGTTTCATCCTCCTCCGTAGCGTAAGCTATGTCCTTAGCGGAGACTGGATTTTCTGATACGTTTTCGATCATAAGTACTTCTCCGAATTTTTCTTCTTGGTCTTCGATCAGGTTTTCCAAAGGTAAGCGCGACAAAAAATCGGCATTACCGTGCTGTTTTCCTGGACGGTATTTTAATTCGTAGTTGTACGCACTCATCGTTCTCGAATAACGACTTAGCTTTGGTGAAATAATTTTCGGCGTTGGTCGGCTAGGATCAAAAATACCTAATAACGGCTTGTGATCCGTCAGCAGGGTGAATTTTCTCGCATCGAGGTACTGATGAAAATGCTTCACTGCGTCGACCAGCGCCAGTGCTTCTCGATCCAATTGCGAATACCTGCGCTGCGTTTTCGTGAGGGTTTTCGAAGTGAAGGCTACCGGATGTTCCAGCCCATCTTCTCCGACGTTCGACAGAACTGCGCCGATTCCTGTTGGTCAGGCATCTGCTGCCACCACTATCGGCTTTCCTCCGTCGAAGTGACACAGGATCGGAGCTGAAATCAGTTTTTGTTTCAATTCTCGAATTGCCTTTTTATGTATCTCCGTCCACTCCCATTCTGCCGTGCTGTCCAGTAATCGATGAAGAGGTTCAGCGATTTTCGCTCGGTCCTTTATACACCTCCCGTAGAAGTTTATACCGCCCAAAAATACCTGTAGGTCTCTTACGCATCTCGGTTCCGGCATCTTGGTAATGGCGTCCAGTTTCGCTTTCAATGGCTGGATTCCCTTTTCCGATATTTGATAACCCAGGAACTCCATCGATCGGACTCCGAACGCACATTTCTTCCGGTTGATTCGCAAGTTGGCTTCGCTGAACCTCTGAAGCACTTTCTCCAGCCTGGTGTCGTGCTCTTCCTTATTTTGGCCTTGGATCTTGATGTTGTCCAGATATACCAAGATTCCTGGGATCCCCTGTAGTCGTGATACCATAAATTTTTGGAAGATGTGAGGCGCAATATTCAGTCCATCTAGAAGCACGTTAACATTGAACAATCCAAGTGGCGTACTGATCGTGAGAATTTTCGCTGTTTTCTCATCCACTCGAAGCTGCTTGTATGCGTTTTTCAAATCAATTTGTGAGAAAATTTTACCGCCGTTAAGTGAAGTCATCGCCTCCTCCACGGTCGGTATTTGGTACTCGGATTCTCGAATGTAAGGGTTTACTGTTACCTTATAATCACCGACCACCCTGATTGTTTCGTTTGACTTTCTAACAAACAACGCCGGGGTGGCCCAGTCCGATTGATTGACCGGTGTCAGCATTCCCTGATCGACCATCTCCGTTAGCGCTTCGTTTACCGGCTCGATAAGCCCGTACGGCACTCTCCTGGCCTTGAAAAATTTTGGTGCGTGCTCCGCTTTCAGCTCGATGTTGATCAGAGTCCCCGCGTGTCCAGAAAGGTCCTTTTTCAGTACTTCAGGATATTTTCTCAGGAGTCCCTCGTAGCCTGCTACTTCCTGTTCAACATTTTGAATTCCGGTTTCTTTAATGTCAAAAGTGTCGAACCAGTTAGCTCCAAATAAGTTTGGCCCTCGATCCTCTTTAGTGACGATAACCGGAAGTCGTTTTGTAATTCCTTTGTACTTTACGTCGACCATAGCGATTCCCAATGTCTTTATCGGCCGCTTGCCCCACGCTTTTAAATTCGGTACTTTCGAACACCAAGCCGGATTTTCGTTTTCCCAGATCAGCTCAAAAGTCGATCGATTTATCAACGATTCGTCGGCACCATTACCTATTTCCATCTCAATTTCGACAGAATTAAGCTTCAGTTTCGAGCTCGTCGAATGAATCTTCTTTTTCCCGTGAATCGAATAAATTGTTGTTCAGTCGCTCGAATCAGTATCCCAATCTATCTTGTGAGTTGACGCGGACCCCTTTTCTTTAGGTTTTATACCTTTTTTCTTCGTAATACAGGCGTTTTCTACGTGGCCCTCTTTTTTACAATAATTGCACTTGGCATTTTTTAAAAAACATTTATCCGGTGTATGATTTGACGTCCCGCAACGAAAACATGACTTTTGTTCCTGTTTTGTATTATTATGTTTATTTCCTTGTTTCTTCTTACCTTTTGAATCTACTTTCCTTACAGACAGCGCATCGGATTTTTTAAGCATTTTTTGAAGTAACTCCGTTCCTTCGATACTACTCCCAATTTCGAGAGCTTTGGGCAATATCAGGCCGACCTTATTTTCCTTTGTCAGGGTTTCTTCGTGTCGTCTGCACAGATAACGCTGCAGTTCCTCGTCACGGATCCCCGCGACGAACCGATCGCGCAGCATCATGTCCAAGGGGAGTTTTTCTTCTGCACCGCCGAATTTGTAATCTTGCGCAAGTTTTCGTAACTTGCGCTCGAACTCCAGCAGATTCTCGCCCTGTTTTTGATCACGTTTTTGAAAACGAACTCGTGCTAGAAGTTCATTAACTGGTTTACAAAAATGGGCTTGGCATTTTTCTTTAATTTGTTCATACGTTACCGAGCTCGGTGTTTCCGGAGCAATGAGATTTTTTATTGTCTCGTAAGTCCTCGCCCCCACCGCCGTAAGCAACGTGCAACGTTTACCGTTATCTGTTGTTATCTTGTTTGCTTCCGTGAAAAATTCGAACCTCTCAATGTAGCTGCTCCAGATTTCCTTCCCTGCGTCGAACTCGGATAATTTTCCTATCGCCGCCATGACCGCAACGTGTGCCACGTCGTCCTGGGAATTGTCGCTGTTGCTACCACCCTCCGAATTCTCCGACCCGTAGTCAATTAGAGATGTGTCTTCGGAGTTTTTATCAAGAGGCGCAGGGCCGCTAATGCTTGGCAAGTACGTCGTTGAATTCTGCTCCTGCTTTTTCTCCTTTTTCACAGTATATTTTTCCTTGTCGCCGTCCGACATGCGTGCTCGTTTCATACGTTTCTTTGAGCCACGTGGCTTCGAAATTTAACTCATATTTTCTAAGCCACTGTGGTCACCGAATGCTTCTGCACTATATCCATGTTAATCCTCGTCGCCAAACTGTTATGTCTTTCGCTCGGTAGGAATCGAATAATCACTCCTTTGGTAATTATAATGTATGTTTAATGCTCTCTTTATATACACGTTTCCACGATCTTCTCGTGGCAGGGAAGGGGCGAGGGCGCAGCACTCTCCGCGCACCACGTCATCGATTACGTATCGATCATGTATCGATGCCCGGTACGTGCTGCCCTCGGCAGCCAAGCGCGTATTCGACACCTCCGAAGTGCGGCGCCGAAGGTGGGTTGAATCGCTATTGTACGCCGTCGTTTGCAAGGGTGTTTGCAATGCTGTGGTCCCTGATCGCATCAAGAAATAAAGCTCGTAATTGAGCGTCTGCTCCAATGAAATTGCTCTGCTCTGCATCTTCGAGTTCCTGAGGCGTCAATGTTCCTGTAACAAACTGTTTATGACGAGATTGCAAAACATTAAGCCATCGTAGGTCCCATGCTGTAACGCGCAACAAGCGCTGGAATCCAGAGAATCGGAGAAGATTTGGATCTTTCTCCGGGTCCTTTGATGCAAGGTGCACGTGCGTCCTCTGATCAGGCAAGTCCCCGATTTCTTCTGATAAGGTCTGGCTATAGAGTTTGTCTCTAGATTGAAGCCAGATCGGTCCTTGCCACCACAGATGATGCTGAAGTAACTCGTTGGGCAAGAGTCCTCGTGATGCACAGTCGGCTGGATTTTCCTCGCTCGGAATGTGATGCCAAATTGCGTCCGGAAGAGCTCGCTGAATTTTAGCAACTCGGTTTGCCACGTACGTTTTCCATTTTGACGGGTGGTCCTGTATCCAAGCTAGAGCTACCTTAGAGTCAGACCAGAGATGTTTTTCTGCGCCTGATAGGTCCAATGTTGTCTCCACATCCTCGATGATCTTAACCAACAATGCGGCAGCACATAGTTCCAGGCGCGGAAGCGATATTTGGCGAAGCGGGGCCACCCGCGTCTTTGCCTGCAGCAGAGATATCTTACTCTCGCAGTCGTTATGTGTGACCTTGAGAAAGATCACTGCTGCAATTGCCCGTTCTGATGCGCCTGCAAATCCGTGAATCTCTATACTGAAATTCTCTCCACCGGTATTGAGTCAGCGCGGCACCCGCAATTTTTCGAGTAGAGGAAGCTCCCTGCTGAACAGTTGCCACGCACGGTGATCCTCAGGGCACAAAGGCTGGTCCCATTCAATTCGTTGTAGCCATAACGATTGCATCAAGATTTTGGCTCGTACAACCACTGGTGCAAGACATCCTAGCGGATCAAAGAGACGCGCCGTCTCTGAAAGCACAATTCGTTTAGTAATATTTCTTTCTCCGCAAGGACGTACCTTGAATGCGAAGGCATCGAGGCAAGGGCGCCATTAGATGCCTAAGGTGGAGTGGCCAACATCAGATTCCCACTCCTGCAGGCTGCAAGATTGTCGACGCTCCTCCGAAATATCATGTAACAGTTCCTCGTCATTAGCGGCCCATTTGCTCAGTGGAAAGTCGCCCGCCGTGCAGATCTCGATCAGCTGATTTCTCAAGCCTCGTGCGCCTCCCTTGGAATCATCTCCGGCGAAGATGTCATCGACATATGTGTCGTGTTTTAAACCAGCTGCCCCGAGAGGGAAGCGGTGTCCCTCGTCCGCTGTAAGCTGATAAAGCGTCCGGATTGCAAAGTATGGTGCACTTGAGAGGCCGTACGTCACGGTATTGAGGCGATATTCCTGAATTGCCTCGGCGCGGTCTTTCCTCCAAAGAATCCGCTGAAGATCCCGATCGTCGGGATGTACCAAAATTTGTCGATACATCTTGGCGATTGCGTCACCAGAACAAACCGATGCTGTTGCCATCGCGCCAGAATGGTGTCCAGAGTCGGCAATAGAGTGGGCCCCGTGTATAGGTGCCGGTTCAGAGAGTCACCTGAGGTAAGCTGCGCCGATCCATTGAAGACGACTCGTATCTTGACCTCGTCTCCGGCAGCCTTCAGACTCCATGGTGTGGCAGGTAACAGGTCCGTGCCTGTTTCAGCTCGCAGCTTAGCGGTACGGGGGTCATATGCTGCAACACTTCATAATTTTTTAGAAAATTAGCATATAATACATAGTCTTCCGTCAGACTCGAATTTCCGCTCCATGCCTTTGAGTACTCTCTCCGCTATTCGCTTCGTCTCGTCGAGACAAGGTAGAGTCGGTGCGACTGGCAGGCGCACCATATATCGCCCATCTCTTGTCCGGCTGTGTGTCTTCTTGAAAAGGTCATCACATTGTTGTTCGGTCTCCGTGAGAGATAATGGAACTCGCGTTGGTTCCTCTTGTTCCCAGAAACCCTGCCTCACGAGAGCGCTTAAATCCTCACCGATTGAGCAGTGGTGAAAAATGGCTGGACATCGCGGTCCAGTATCCTTGACGGCACCCGAGAGGATCCAACCTAGAGCGGTCCGCTGCGCCACGGGTGTGTACGGCTCCCCTTTCCGCACTCCGTCCTCCAGAATTGCTGCGTAGACGTCCGCGCCCAATAGAATCTCCACAGGATCTCTGGCCCGGAATCTGGATCTGCCAGCTGCAGATCATCGAGGTGAGGCCACGTCGCCTTCCCCCAATTGATGCGTTCTCCATAAATTGTTATGCGAGGTAGCACCAATGCGGTTACCCGAATCGCCGCCTCGGTTGCCTGCGATGTAACCTTGGAATCGACTTTGCCCTTTGATGACCCCGTTTTGTTGCCACCCACTCCAAAAATGACGATAGAGGCGGGAGAGCGAGGAAGATGTAGACGCTGCACGAGCGACTCAGCAACCAGTGAGACCTTGGAACCTGAGTCAATCAGAACACGTGCAGAAACTTGATTTCTATACCATGTCTGTTATGGCAACGCGAGCCGTCGCGAGGAGAATGACCGCTCGATCTCCACCGAGCTTGCTCGCATGTAGCGAGGAGGTAGATGCCCCTGTGGCATCGTT
Source organism: Temnothorax ravouxi (assembly GCA_030770255.1). Classification (NCBI taxonomy): domain Eukaryota; kingdom Metazoa; phylum Arthropoda; class Insecta; order Hymenoptera; family Formicidae; genus Temnothorax; species Temnothorax ravouxi. Next base: position 36,772 of record JASTWP010001278.1, read on the forward strand.
CCTGCGCTGACAAATGTCGTGGATTGTAGTGTGATGCCGCTCATCGCACACTCCACACGTCTTCTTCGACGGGCATGAAGAAGCGAAGTGCTCTCCAAGGCAGTTGTAGCAAAGTCCTTTACTTTCTACAAACTCCTTCATCTGCGTAGGTGACTTCTCCTAGAACATGCCGCAGGCCGTGATGTAATGCTCCTTCTCGCACAAGGAGCACTTCCGCTTCCGGGTTGTCTCTGTGCTGGCTGGCTTTGCCTCGTTGGCGGGTTGCCCCCGTTCAATCCCGCGGTCGCTATCCGGTCGCGTATTTATCTCTTGTTCTATTGCCGTAGTCGCGCTCAGTTTGTCGCCGTCTAAATAAAATACATCGCAGTAATCGTCGCATATTTGTTCTACCGCTTCGCGCTCGTCATTATTTAAATAATCGAGCTGTAGTTGTTCGCGTAATTTCTCGCGTCGCGTGGTAATGGGTTCGCGTTCCTCGGTCGCGTGTAACGTGAAAACGTCGGCGGAGTCATTCACCGGCACGTCACATGTGGTGTGAGTATCTCGACTGGCTTGTCCGTAACGTTTAATATACTTACCGGACATTTGAATTCGATAGGTTTTACTAAACAGTGTTCTATAAAACTCCTGGTGCAGGGTCGCCGCTTTTCACTATGCCTACTCTATTGTGGTCGGTGACTGCTTCTACAATGGTTTCACTGCGGGGTGGTAACGTCACTTTCCGATACGGTCGAAGTTTAAATGTAGCTTTACCTATCTTTAATTGCTTCGACGTGTTAGATATATCGGCCTTGTGCTTCGTCAGGAAATCGTTTCCGAGTATCCCTTCGTACTCGATCGGGAAATTGTTTTTTACCACGTACATTGTGTGGCGTATTGTTTTGCTTCCAAGATCCACTGTTGTTTTTATTTTTCCGAGCGTGTGGATCTGGTGTCCGGTTACGCCTATCAGTGCTAATTTTTTTTCCCGCACTATTGTTTTTCTTTTTAGATTACCTACTTTAACTAACGTCAGGGTCGCGCCTGAGTCTAGTAGTAAATCCATTTTTCCTCTCTCCGCCTCTTGGATGGGCAGAGTTATCATGTCCAACGGGCCTACTTTATGCTTCCTCGTTATCTGTGTCACTCGATACTCCTCGGCGCGTGCCTTACTCTTCCTGGGCCGCTCTTCTTCCTCGCTGCTACTGCCGGATGATGTTTCGTCGTTCGTTCCTCGCGACTTATTTTTTCTTACCGTGCTCACGGGCGCCTGTTTTTTGGTGTCCGTTTTCGGTCGGGGTGGTCGCTCGGGTTTTGGTCGCCCGTTCAGCGACAAACAGTCGTCTTGCTTGTGCCCTGCTTTCTTGCAGTAAGTGCACTCGATCGTGTTTATGCCGCCGGGCTTGTCTGCCCTCGGCAGCGAAAATTTATTTGCTTGCCGGCTCGAGCGGCAATCTCGCCCGTAATGGCCGGTCTTTCCACATTTGTGGCACTGTATTTCTGCGTTTTTTGAGTAACGCGTTTGTTCATTAAACTTAGTTTTGTTGGTCGGCTGTCCGCTTCGCGGGGAGGGACCCTTCACCTTCTCCTCGGCACAGGCGCCTGTTATCGCCTCCTGTAGCGTTTGATATCGTTGCGCTCTGACTACCATTTTAATGTCCTCGTGCAACCCGATCTAGTAGTTTTGCACCTTTATACTGTCGAGAATGGCCTTCTGCTGCTTTTGCGAGTGCCCTTGGCCTTCCTCCATTGCTTCGTACAATTCTCGCGCTAACTTTTCCACGCGCCTACCGAATTCTTGTGCACTTTCTCCCGCTTTTTGCTTTAGGGAGTTGAACTCTAGTTGTAGATGGGTCATACTACGTTTTCCTAGATATTCCTTTTCCAGTTCGCGTTTTAACTGTTCAAAATCCTGGATATCGCGAGTGTCAAAATCTATCATGGCCTTCCCCTTAAATTTTGTGCATAACATTGCCTCCAGAAGCATCGATTCGTCCGCGGGATGTATGTTTTTCATCACGTAATTACTTACGTTTAGAAATTCGCGGATGCGCTCACGGGATTCTCCGTTTATCTCGGGTATCATATTTCGGGCTTCCTTTAGGCTAAGGCACCCGAGGTGATGTCCCGGTTGGTTCCGGACGTCGGTATTCGTTCGCCCGTAGGTAATGTCCAGAAGACCTTGGCTACGTACGCGGCGACCTATTTTGTCGAGACGATCGTTAGTTGTGGCCTCTAGCCTCTAGCCTGCTTACGCGATCTTGTACATCGCGCACTGCGCGAAGGAATTCTACAGAGCGGTCGAATTCCGCGGCCTCTGCACGGTTTAAGCGGTCCTGCATGTCGCGCATCATGTTCAGGATGTCGTTAAGCACGGAGTTCCTGTGCTCCTGGACTTGCTCGCACCGGCTCAAGGGCTCGGCTTTGGTCGATGTCGGACGGTCGCCTGTTATCCGAGGGTTGGAGTCGCTCTATTTCCTGCTCGGGTGTCATCGGCATATTTTGAGTCTCGTCGCGGGGTATATTGTCTTGAGTCGTTCTTCCTTGCTGGCTCATAATGTCCTCCGCGGAATCTTCGTCAGAATCGACTATGCTGCTGTCGGTTGTCGAGAGGAAGTATGCGCTGCTATTTGTACTGCCTGCGCCGTCTGGGTGTGCGTCGGTTTGTGTCGGGGTCAGTCTACCGTCGCCGTTATTATTATCGTTATTTTCGCGCGTTAAACTTGCGTCTACTTCGTCGAACGAAAATTCTCGCTCTATTACAACGTTCGGGTGCAATTCTAGCACCGGCGTGTCATCGTCTGACAATCGCGAGTCTAAATTTTGTCGCACGCGATCTAGCGCTTCGCTATTCGGTACGTCTATCTACGCGTACGGGGCTTCGCGAGCTATATTCAATCGCGCGCCGTGCTGTCTCGCTGTGTAGGAACGACGCGTTTCGGACGGGGCGGAATGGGGTGATTTCGCCGTCTGACATTAAGTTTTGCTATCGGCGTACACGATCCGTATCGCGTCGTCGCGAAGTTTTACATTCGGCGCTCGCAATATCGAATTGTAACGGACTTACAGTAACGCTGTGTATCGCATCTTGTCCGCTTTCCGCTGAGTCGTTGTCCTGCAGGGCCGCTTCGCTGCCTCGTTTCGTCGCTGCTTTGCTGCGTCCTGCGTCGCTGCTTCGCTGCTTGGGCTGGCAAGTCCGTGCGGTAGGTCGGGGCCTTCTCCGGTGTCGCTGATAACACTCGGCGGCTGCTACCGTCGTTTCACTCACTCGGGATCTGGCTGGCTATTCCTCTCCGGGATGCGTCACCGCCGTTTGATGATCCGTTCTCTTTTTGCAGGCGTAATTCTGCAGGATGTCCTCTCGCTCGGATAGCAGATCCCACCGCTGCCACCAATTTTGTTCTGCCGCGACTTGAATAGCTCAGGACCGGCACCGGGTTCTTGAGATCCGCCAAATTGGAGGGAGAGAGGACACTGGCGATATTGAGGTTGCAGTCAAATTTTAATAAACGGATTGATTTATTGAAACACTTGATGATTGTTTACTACCCTGACTTGCGGGTTACAATATATTATCGATACGTTGACTCGCGGTACGCGCTCGGTTCTTAGACTGCCCGCCGTTCCTTGGAAGGGCGGGCATTTTATTGCCTCCGTGTTACTGACTCAGCAGTCAGCGCTTTTGATTTGGATCGGAGGCTTAGCGATCGGAATGCCCATATACCTGTATGGTCATAACCGCGACTCGTGCTGGCCTTCGTGTCAGCGGTCCTCGTCGCTAGGGTCGGATTTCTTACCGGCGGCGACTTGTAGTTGCCAAGTGCACTAATTAATCTATAATACGTTGTGCGCTCACAACACGTTAAACCGTTGGTCCAAAGGAAATGGATGAGTGGGATAGGGTTGGGTACGTCCCTTTGGAAACGCCGTAAGATACTAGATTGTAAACCCTACGGGGATATACAGTAAATAATAGTTTACGAGTTTTTTTTAAATAAAACCTGATTGTTTGTTTGTCTGTCTAATAAATAGAAATGAGTATAAATTAATATAAATTTAAAAAACATGTTAATAATGAAAGGGTTTTCGATTTTTGTTTTAAAAAATGTACGTAATTTAAAAAAAAGTACGTTATAAGACGGTCAGAATTTTTATATAAAAAATATATAATAAGTAAAAATAAATATAAATTAATATAAATTAAAAAAATTAACAAATGATATTGTTCATAGGTCGAGCAATTTTAAGTAAATTATGTTATATGATGTAAGATAAGTTGCTACTTTCATATATTATATGTTAAAACTAATAAATCAGTCGTCATATGATTTGAAATAAACTCTTATATCTATATAAACTCGTCACAAAAATTAAAGGAACACTTAAATTTTCTTAAAACTAGGCAAAATTTGAGCAGCTGTATCTTCGTTAAAAATGAACAAAATTTAAGTTTAAAAAAAGGGTTTTAAAGCTTGAAATCTCTACTTTCAGAAGATCACTATTTTCTTTTAGTTTCTGTGAGTTTGATAATTTTTACATATAGAAAACCACGAGCTGGACAAAATGGGAAATTTTCTTCTCACTTTGTGGGCCTGTCACGTGCTCAAAAAAATCCTGCGAAATTTTTTGACTTTCCAATGTGAAAGCTCGAAGTTTTCCCTACAAAATCTTTTTTTAAAAATGTTTCTACGATTTTTTGTTACTGAGTTAACGCGGATTAAATAAGAAATGAGCATTTTGACTTTGATTGCTCATAACTCCGTTAAAAATCATCGTACCGCAATTCGCAAAATGGATTCTTAAAGCTAAAACTTTGCTCTATCAAGTCGTGTCATCGCCAAATTTTTCATAAAAATGTTTGGATACATTACAAGTAAGTAAAGATGTCGTAAAAGTTTGCAATTTTTTACTTTCTTATTTAGGTCCAAAAAACAATTGTTCAGAACAACAACAAAAATTTATTCTTTACGTTTTTTTGTACTTTTAAGTATCCTACATTTTAAAAAAATTTGCCGAATAGCTATGAGATTTTCTTCATGGTGGCCACTATGGTTTTACGGGGCAAAACGTACAAAAAATTGTGAAATTGCTTAATTTCAGTAAAAATCAAGAAAAAAAAATTAAAAATAACGTCTGGCGGACGTTGAAAAACTGTTTTCAATTACGCTGACAATACATTGAAGATGAGTAAGTGTCAGCATAAGCTAGAAAAACTTTTTTATAAAAAAATAATGTTTTGTGTTTTAAAAACATGAAAAAATACTGCCGGCATTAGCGTTTCCCAAAGCATACGAGGAGGTTGCCCGGTCGGATTTACGCTTTGTTATGCGCGCGTGCGCGTGCGTATGTGTATGTGTGTCATTCAGCTGAAACCCGCGACTCGTCGCTTTCGCAGTATTTGATGTCTCTAAACTCAATTATGACTGTGTGTGCGTGCGCTTGCATGCGTGTATGTGTATGTATGCATGCGTACATGCGTGCGTGTGTGGGTGAGTGGATAGATGGTCATAGGTGGTAAAATAAATTTTTTCAAATTTATACCAGTATAAGCTAGAAAGACTTTTTTAAATAAGAAATTAATGTTTTGTGTTTTCGAAATTTGAAAAAAATTCATTTTACCTACGACCATCCACTCACCCATACACGCACGCATGTACGTACGCACACACGCATACGGAACACACACATACATACACATACATACAAACACACGCGTGCGCGCACGCATACACAGTCATGAATGAGTTTGGAGTCATAAAATACTGCGAAAGTGACGAGTCGCGGGGTCTCAGCGGAATGACACACATACACACACACGCGCGCACGCGCGCATAACAAAGCGTAAATCCGACCGAGCAACCTCCTCGTATGCTTTGGGTAACGCTAATGCCGGCAGTATTTTTTCAAATTTTTAAAACAAAACATTAATTTTTTATAAAAAAAAAGTCTTTCTAGCTTATGCTGACACTTACTCATCTTCAATGTATTGTCAGCGTAATTGAAAACAGTTTTTTAACGGCCGCCAAACGTTATTTTTAATTTTTTTCTTTGATTTTACTAAAATTAAGCAATTTCACAATTTTTTGTACGTTTTGCCCCGTAAAACCATAGTGGCCACCATGAAGAAAATCTCATAGCTATTCGGCAAATTTTTTTAAAATGTAGGATACTTAAAAGTACAAAAAAACGTAAAGAATAAATTTTTGTTGTTGTTCTGAACAATTGTTTTTTGGACCTAAATAAGAAAGTAAAAAATTGCAAATTTTTACGACATCTTTACTTACTTGTAATGTATCCAAACATTTTTATGAAAAATTTGGCGATTACACGACTTGATAGAGCAAAGTTTTAGCTTTAAGAATCCATTTTGCGAATTGCGGTACGATGATTTTTAACGGAGTTATGAGCAATCAAAGTCAAAATGCTCATTTCTTATTCAATCCGCGTTAACTCAGTAACAAAAAATCGTAGAAACATTAAAAAAAAAGATTTTGTAGGGAAAACTTCGAGCTTTCACACTGGGAAGTCAAAAAATTTCGCAGGATTTTTTTGAGCACGTGACAGGCCCACAAAGTGAGAAGAAAATTTCCCATTTTGTCCAGCTTCGTGGTTTTCTATATGTAAAAATTACCAAACTCACAGAAACTAAAAGAAAATAGTGATCTTCTGAAAGTAGAGATTTCAAGCTTTAAAACCCTTTTTTTAAACTTAAATTTTGTTCATTTTTAACGAAGATACAGCTGCTCAAATTTTGCCTAGTTTTTAAGAAAATTTAAGTGTTCCTTTAATTTTTGTGACGAGTTTATATATAGATAGATAAGTTTATTGCATTTCCCCGCAGGGTTTACAAGGCGTTTTTATGAGGAACGTACCCAAACCTCTTACAAACTCTCACCCCCGTAAACCTGGCCATTTAGCGACCTTACAACTAGACTAGTTCCCCCTCCCTCCCCTTCCTCCTTCCCCTCTGCTTGACTTCTTGCTTCCTCCGCTTCTGCGTTCCTCTGCCTCCGTCCTTCCTGTCTCGGTTCTTCCCTGTCCTCAGACTTTTTCCTTCCTATCCTCCTCTTCCTCGCCCGACTCCATCAGTAGACTCTCCTTCATCTTTTTCATGATCTCGTCCTCCTCAGTTCTCCTCCAAACCGCTCTTTCTTCCTCCGTCCTTTTTATTCTCCTTTCCTTCTCCTCCCTTTCCCTTATTCTCATCTCTACGGACCTATCCTCCGCCACTTTGACCTTAAGCTTGTACCCTTCCCTTCTCCTCGCCTCCAAGACCCTCCGTTTATCCTCCTCACTTCCCATCTTCACTAAGACCGTCAACCAAACCCCCCTCTGTCCTATCACGCTCACTTCATTTACCTCTACTCTTACCTTTAATCCCTTCTCAAATAGCTCTTTTACCTTCTCCCAATTCGTTCTCTTTCCGATCCATCTCTCTCTCTCGACCCTTAGAATCACATTCTTCTTCCTTTCCTTCCTCCTCGTTCCCCTCGTATTCTTCCTCCCACCAATTCTTCTCCTCTGCCTTACCCCTCCCCTCCTCGCTATCGTCCCTCTTCCTTTTTCCCGCACTCTGCTCTAACCTCTCCACCTTTCTTCTCAAGCTTTCTATCTCCTCTCTCTGGACCTTTATTTCTTCATCCCTTTTCTTAAAGCCCTCCTTGACCTTTCTCATTATCTCCCGCTTCAGATCCTTCTCCATCCTTTCCATCGCCTCTTTCTCCATTGTAAATTTTCTCTGAATTCCATCTGTAACACGCACAATTACTCACTTTCCTTTCCCCCGCTCTGCTTTCCTCTTACCCCCTCTCTCTCTCCTCTACCGTACTTACCTCTTTCACCTCTACTTTTACCTTTGCTTCTTCAGACAATTATTCCTTCTACAATCACCGCTTACTATCTTACTATTTTCAACTTCGTCTCACTGCTCGCCCACTCTACTGCTGCCACGTGCGCTTCTTTCCTGTTCCTCTCGCTCTATCGATTCCCTCCTTCGATTCCTCGATCTCACCGCTTGACCACTGCTACCTGTTGCGGGGACTCATTTTCCTTCCCGGCTCATCCGCCTTGCTCTTTTCTGCCGCTCTCGCCTCTTGTACCATCTCCTCGCCTCCATCGCCGGGCCTGCCAACCTGTTCCCTTTGCCGATCCCCCCGTCGATAAAGCGCTCTTCCACCTAACCGACCCTCCTATAACTGCTCTTAACCTCCTACGTTCTATCCACCCATCCGTCTATCTACGCTTCCTTCGCACCTCCACCTCATCCGCCGCCTCCGCCCGCTCCTCTCCGCCTTCCCTTCCCGTCCCTTCACCTCCTTTCCCTCTCATTCCGGATCTCTTCCTTGTATGATCTCCGCCAACCCTAACCTCTCTCTTCACGCTCCTTTTGTCCGATCTTTTACTCCTGTTCTACTCCACCTTCTTACTCTCCTCCACTTTCTCCCCCCCTCTCCTCCTCCTTCATGTCCTCCGCTACTCTTCCTCCATCCTTCACCTCCCTATATATATATATATATATATATATATATATATATATATATGTGACATTCCACGTCAAGTGGCCCCTCCCTCTGTCCAAAAATTGAAGCGACTTTAAATATTGAGTTTGGGCTTAAAATGTTCGTATAAGCGAGGGCTTTCGAAATTTGAGTGGCCTTTTTAAAAAACTCCATAACCCCATGACCCCATAAGCAAAATAACCCAAAAACCTGATGAAGTGATCTTACAATATGATTTATACGACTTGTCTCATCTCAATAATCGCTTTAATTAAGCTGTTTGGCCCTTAAACCCTCATAAACTATTAACCCTATGACCCCTTGATCTTATAACCCTCAAAACTCCATAACCCCATAACATATAGCCCCATAAGCTTCTAAACCTCTACAATCGAAACCATCGCACTTTGATTATCTTTCTATACCTCCGTAATCCTGTAATCCCATAACCCCTGGACCCTAAAACACCAAAACCCCATAACCCCATAACCCCATTCTAGAATATGCCCAGACTAGAATATGTCAGACTCATTAAGTTATGATTTTTATGGAGTTTTTGGATACTGACGACATGGTAATGCAGTTTTTGGAATGAGTCGTGACATTGTGCAGGTAAGACATGATGCGTATTCAAATTTGTAATTGGGCATATTCTAGAATGGGTTTATGGGGTTATGAGGTTTTGGTGTTTTAGGGTCAAGGGCTTATGGGATTACAGGATTACGGAGGTAGGGTAGACCGGGGCACGTTGTCACACATTTTGTTCAATATTTTTTGTATTTTTTACATTCAATATTTGAGAGTACTTTGATATGCCAAAATTTCGAGTGAACCTTCAGCTTCAATTGGACAGTATCGAATTTTGTGATTGTTAGTCTACAGTTGTTACATAACAATAAATAACGACAGGTCGCTTGTGACAACGTGCCCCGGTCACGGGGCACGTTGTCACATCAAATGTAATTGCATGCAAAATGTTATCCAAACTGTATTCAACGTAAATATCAATATATTATAGTGCGCTGCAATGTAAAAAAGTAAAATCCTTCACAGAAACATTTATTTTATTTCAAAAAAGTACAAAAAGCACGAAGTTTTCGTCTTAATCTAAATACAAGAATTCCACTCGAATGCGCAACTTATTGATACACATTTAACAGCAAGACGAATTACTTCTAGATCGACTACTGCGGCTCTCGCAGTTTTCCGTTTGTAGGAGCGCACCATATCCCAATTGCACCTATGACATTAAAATTCGTGACAACGTGCCCCGAGGGCATTTTTTTACTCCAAACAGCCTCATGGCCGACACGTTTGAGATATTCATAAGGTTAGGTATTGCACGCGGTAGGTAAAAGTACATACTTTAAGATAATATAAAGGTCTATTCTAAAAAAACATAAGCTTCATGTCCAGTACGTTGAATATTAGACAATAAAATTTTACTTACGGTCGCAAAAAACTTTTAAGTTGATTTTACGTCAACACAGCTGGAGCAATCTCAACACTGTAAACATACCAAAGATGGGCATACACTAACACGTTTTGGGAATAACGGGTGTTGTCCTCTGATTATTAGTTTTTTAAATAAAGCCGATGTGACAACGTGCCCCGTGTGACAACGTGCCCCGGTCTACCCTATAGAAAGATAATCAAAGTGCGATGGTTTCGATTATAAGGGTTTAGAAGCTATGGGGCTATATGGTTATGGGGTTATGGGGTTTTGAGGGTTATAAGATTAAGGGGTCATGGGGTTAATAGTTTATGAGGGTTTTAGGGCCAAACAGCTTAATTAAAGCGATTATTGAGATGAGACAAGTCGTATAAATCATATTGTAAGATCACTTCATCAGGTTTTTGGGTTATTTTGCTTATGGGGTCATGGGGTTATGGAGTTTTTTAAAAAGGCCACTCAAATTTCGAAAGCCCTCGCTTATACGAACATTTTAAGCCCAAACTCAATATTTAAAGTCGCTTCAATTTTTGGACAGAGGGAGGGGCCACTTGACGTGGAATGTCACACACACACATATATATATATATATATATATATATATATATATATATATATATATATATATATATATATATATATATATATATATATTGTCACGGCTTTTTCACTCCCGGAGCGGTCCGGGGCGTGTGCCGGATCAAAAGGGGAAAGGAGAGCAGGATGTTAGGCCTCTCCGAAGATTCCCTCGCACATCCGAAGTTTCGCAAATCGAGAATTACCGTTGGGCGCCAGACGCGGCAATGCGCGTCCACTAAAGTACACCAAGTCGCGAGAAACCACCATGAAACGCAAAACACAAGAACTTCGATGCGCGGGGAATCGGCCAGCTCGACCTAAGGAGTGTGGGCGGGGTTGATAGGAGGGCAGCGCGGTATTCGGCGGGGTGACACGAAATCACTAATTCAGATCATTTGAAAGTGAAGTAGCAATGTTTATTCTGCTTGCGGTCGTCATTAAGCCGCAATCAAGTAGATGAATAACAACGCGGACGCCAGAAAAGAAAATGAACAACGCTAGTAGCGTGGGCGTCAAGATAAACAGAAAATCACGTCAGTTTTGAATCAGAGAACATGAATAATAATTAAACTTATCGCTAACGGGGCTGATCGACGAAAGACACAGCCGAATATGAAGAACCGGAGTAAACGCGAAATAATAGTATCATTAAGAACCGGAGTAACGCGAAATCATAGTATCATTAACGCGAAGGAACACGAAATAGCCGGGGTCACGCCCGAAGCGTGTGAATGCCACGTCCCGAGCCGTGCAGAAGTTCTGTCGCCAGATAATCCTTAATTCTAACGCGAGTATCTTAGCCTAACGCAATATCTTAATCTAACGCAAATCTTAATCTAACGCAAGTCTTAATCTAACGCACGCGATAATTACAGCGCGAGCCAGGTCCGATGCAATACGCGATTAGTCAGCAAAGTTTCCACCGCGGAGAAAGAGGAGCAGAGGTCCTCGTCATGACGCACAATACCGTAGCTAACGCGAAAGTACGGAATTTCCGCGAGTAACCACGCAAGAGACAATAACGAACGCGACCACACGCAATTTACCGCGAATCCTACGGAACGCAATAGCAATCCGACGCGAATCATAACGTAACGCACTAAATCTCACGCGAACGATAACCGAACGCGAATTCCAATCCAACGCGAATTATCCGGACGCGAGCATCGTCGGGACGCGATTACTTCAACGCGAAAAATCTCGACACACGAAATAGGCGAACATTCTAGACGCGGCCATTACCGCGTGTACGATCTGCGTCCCGACCGGGCGAATTACCACGCAATAATCTTGCGTTCGCGAACACTAAGGTTACACGAGGCGGTGAATTCGCGATACGAAATCCGCGGACACATCTACCGCGATCTCCAGAAGCTTTTCCGCGACTCGATAATAATCCCATGGCCGCGATACCATTCCAAGGCCCCTCGCTCTCGATATCGATCGCCGAATGAACTCTTTGTCGGCGCATGCCGCCGGTTACCGAATGTAATTTCGAGCGAGCGCGACCCGGAGGGCGGTATCGTGGCTTTACATGATCAAGAATAATACCGAGGCAACCTCACCGTTGATCCTCCTCTCTCGAGGCTCCTTGCCGTCACTCCAAGGTCGGAACAGGCGTCAGGAAATCGTCAAAATGAATCGAGAATGTTCAATTACTACCGCGACAAGTACCCAGACGTGCAGTGGCTATCGAGGACGATCTACGAGTGCTCCCGAAATTTCGCTCGATCGCGGAATCGATTGCGCGCCCCACCCCGGGCGTACGCAGCCGCTCGACGCTATCGCGCGGACCAATTAGGGGCGAGCCCGCAAGCTCGCGGCGGATCCTTGCACAGGGCCGACAATCCTGCTCCCGCAGGGCGCTTCAAGTTTTCTCTGCGTGCACGGTAATTTCGCCGGGATCCTTCCCGGTCGGGCGAGACGCTAACGTCCCCGCGCTTCTCGTTCTGTCCGGGAACGGTGGCCATCCGTCCCGGAATCCCTTTTACAGGTGCGGAGGGCAGGCGAAGTTCATTCCGCCCCGGCGTCCCGGGGCCCTGCCTCGACGGGTCCGTCCGTCGCCGTATTACGTGCCGCGCGCGCTTCCTTCCGCGCTCCCCTGCGCCCGCCGGCCGGCGAGTCTCGCCATGGTCCGTCCGCGTCAATCGATAAGTCGCTCGATTCCTCCCTGCTGATCCTGCACTCCATAATCCGCTCCTCAGGAACTCCAGTCTCAGCTCGGTGAGGCGCCACGCAAATTTACAAAATAACAAAAAAAAGGATTAGAGTACGGAAACGCAATTACAATTATGCCCCTGGAGATCTCTCGCTCTGACTCGGTAAATCGTCCTCGGGCGCGAAAGGGGTATCAATTATCGAATCCCGCGCCTTGTGACGGCGGCGGGGCGCTGCCACGGTGCAGCGAAACTGCAACGTCACAATATATATATATATATATATATATATATATATATATATATATATATATATATATATATATATATATATATATATATATATATATATATATATAATATATACAGGGTGGAGAGAAATTATTGGTCAAGCTTTTGCCAGTCGATTCTACTCGTCGAGATTGCCAACATTGCATCATAAACATGGTCCCGCAAAATTAACTTTGAAGGTCATTTTCAATGTCAAATTTTTTTATTGGCTTATTCGATTCTACTCGTCGAGCTGAACAAAAGTCTTAAAGGGACCATATGCCGGAAATCAATATTTCATAGAGAAATCTTTGTTTGAAGTTTTTAGAAGCCAAAATATTTCGTAAAATTAATTGTCATGGGTGTAAAATCTGCTTAATCTACTCTTAACGCTACCCAGGAACAACGAAGTAGGCGTGGTAGATTTTTGTTCCCTTCGGGGTATCTTGGTAACCCATTTCAACGGCTGTTAGTTCCTTAAAGCAACGGGGGCCGTCCACTGAGGGGAACAGCCGGGACATCAGACGGATACCTTGAGCACCTATCGTGCAGGTACGCACGTTTTCGAAGCAAAAATAAGGGTCAGTCAATGTTTGGGCAGGGATACTCGGGAATGATTATATTGCTCCTGTGTTTCTCTCAAACCGATTGTCAAGCGTTGAGTATTTGCGGTTTCTACGTCATACTCTCCTGAATCGACTGCGACGTATGGTTCCGAGGAATGCCCGTAATCGAATTTTTTTTATGCATGACGGTGCTCCACCGCATTTCGGCAGGCAAGTCCGCGTTTTTTTACAACGAGTTTTTGGAACTCGATGGATCGGTCGTAATCCTGCGCCACACTTATGGCCCGCCCGTTCACCTGACCTGAACCCTCTGGACTTTTATTTCTGGGGAGCTCTGAAAGCCATTGTTTATGGGTCAGGCAGGGTTTTAAGGACGGCTCAGGATTTACGAGATCGCATTGAAGAGGCGGTTGCTACTTTAGCACGAAATCGAGCTGTGCTCCGTAGAGTGCGAGATAATTTGGTGGAGAGACTCCAAACTTGCATTGATAACGGTGGTGGTCACATTGAAGCTGGCAAACAAGCACAACTGCTCAGAGCTATTGGGGCCAATGGGTCAGTTCTGTTTGTTCGTAGGCAGCGTCGACGACGATAAAGTGAGAGGCGAGGGGAACTCACTATAATCAAGTCACCCCGAGGTAAGAGGCGAGGGGAACTCACTATAATCAAGTCACCCCGAGGTGAGAGGCGAGGGGAACTCACTATAATCAAGTCACCCCGAGGTGAGAGGCGAGGGGAACTCACTATAATCAAGTCACCCCGAGGTGAGAGGCGAGGGGAACTCACTATAATCAAGTCACCCCGAGGTGAGAGGCGAGAGGAACTCACTATAATCAAGTCACCCCAAGGTGAGAGGCCAGGGGAACTCACTATAATCAAGTCACCCCGAGGTGAGAGGCGAGGGGAACTCACTATAATCAAGTCACCCCGAGGTGAGAGGCGAGGGGAACTCACTATAATGAAGTCACCCCGAGGTGAGAGGCGAGGGGAACTCACAATAATCAAGTCACCCCGAAGGGAACAAAAATCTACCACGCCTACTTCGTTGTTCCTGGCTTCTAAAAACTTCAAACGAAGATTTCTCTATGAAATATTGATTTCCGGCATATGGTCCCTTTGAGACTTTTGTTCAGCTCGACGAGTAGAATCGAATAAGCCAATAAAAAAATTTGACATTGAAAATGACTTTTAAAGTTAATTTTGCGGGACCATGTTTATGATGCAATGTTGGCAATCTCGACGAGTAGAATCGACTGGCAAAAGCGTGACCAATAATTTCTCTCCACCCTGTATATATATATATATATATATATATGAAAAGCCAAAATAACCCACCTCCCAAACCCATTTTTCCCCCAGGGAAGTTTAAGAATGACAGTATCTTGACTCACAATGAGACCACGCAACAATGGCCAATATGAGACTTCTGAGCTTTATAACTCAAAAATTATTGATTTTCAGATTTAGGTCCCATTGAGACTTTTGATCGGGAGGTCAAACAGTACAACATACTAAAATTTCAGACGATTTGGCCGGGAACCAAAATTCCAATGGTTAGTGGGGGGTCCTTTAATTCATTACCATAACGCATGTAAATTAATTTATTTCAAAAAACATATATCAGCTCAGACTATTCAAAAATCAGAGTGGCACGCTATAAGAGAAGTTCATGTTTTAGTTGATAATGAAATTTACGATTTAATAACACAAAATACGATAGCAAATAAACAGTGCTATTCACTGAAGTATCTTTTAGAATATGCAAAAAATGCTTTATATAGGTTAGGTATAGAAAATTACGAGTCTTACGAATCAACTTTAACAAGCAATTATTTGTTAGAGAAGTTAACAAAAAAATTTGGCGATGATTTACAAGTAATAACGTTTCACAATAGAAAAATTATTGCACCAAAAGACGGCTCTGTGATTACAGATTAGACTTTCGGCGAATGTGAGGAGCTGGAAGTATTAGAACGTGCGGCATTTATATTGAGAAAAAAAATGTTATCGATTAAAGCTTAGCCTTTATCAGGCAATATAACAGCGCTCGATTTAATAAAGGGTGAATGCGAAATCCCTGCTGATGTTTCACAGTTTTTCCGTTCAGTAATTTGCGGTAATGATCCAAGAACTGTAAAAAGTTGTAACTGCACTCGCAAAGTAAAGTCAATCGTCCAAGACCTTATTTACGCAGTAAGTCATGGAAAAATTAAAACTTCTAAGCACATAACGTTTGGAATGACATTGAAAAGCATCACAAGTAGTAGAAAAGTAATTGACATTATAAATAAATACGGGCACTGCTGCAGTTACAACACTATCGAGGAATTGGAAACTGAAGCTACGTTTGCCTCTTGTAGTAAATCGATTATTTGTCCCGAAGATATTTACTTATCGTCTAATTATTGTACAGGAGTAGCCTTCGACAATTACGATCGATTCGTTGAAACTTGTAGCGGTAAGGATACGTTACACGATACTGTCGGTATAATTTACCAAAATGTTGATACAAATATTTGCGATGCGCGCACATGTGATATAGAATGTACTGTAAATGAACCTCCTGCCAAAAGGAGACGGACGTTTGGCGCTATATGTCCGGAATTGGTTACTTACGCCAAAAAACCAAAAATAGTTGAAAAATTACTGCCCATTGATAGCGAACTGCGTACAGTTAATAACAGTAATTACACTTTTTACGAAAAGCTAGATGTAATGTGGGTTTTATCCCATTTTTTTTAAATTGCAAACACGCCAATGTGGGTTGGGTTTAACAGTAAAATCGTAGTAGATAAATCAATCAAACAAAAAGTATCGTACCTTACACCGATCAATGCCTCGCCGACAAATATTTCCGTAGTATATGAAACGATGCGTCAAAGTCAGAGAATTGCGGAAAAGTTGCAACAACAATATATTCAAGTTACTTACGATTTAGCGATAGCCAAAGTTGCTTATCAAATCCAATCAACTGAGCATCCACAATTTAACAATCTATTTATTAATCTTGGTGCATTTCATATAATAATGGCGTATTTTAAAGCTGTTGGCAAATTTATAGATGAGTGCGGGCTCACTTATATTATGGTTGAAAGCAGATTATTAGCTTCTGGTTCAATTAATGGATTTATCAGCGGAAAACATTGTAATCGATGTAAGCGTTTACATCCTTTAGTGTCGCTAGGATTGCAAGTTTTGTTGTTTGAAGATTTTTTAACCAAGCAAAATATCAATGTAGAAGTAAATATACTCGAAATTATCAAAGAATTTCAGTCGAATAAGATTTCAAATTCGAAAATTTTGAATCCAACTCTCGATAAATTGTTAACGAATTTTTTAGATGATAAAAAAAAGGCATTGAATGGAGACTTTGGAAAAACGCCGTAGTATTACGTTATGTACATTAATTTTGTTGATTACTATCTAATGTTTACGCGCAGCATCCGCATCGGTAATTTTGAACTTTTTAAAGCAGTTATTCCGAAAATGGCTAATTTATTTTTTATGTTTAATCAAGGAAACTATTCTCGGTGGATAGTAAAATACCATGATAATCTATTGAAAGTTCAGGAAACACATCCAGGTTTAGAAATTCAATTTCGAAATGGGTTTTTTCGGTGTCAAAAGAACAGATAAATCTTTCTCTAAAAATCCTGTAGATTTGACACTTGAACAGACGGTCAATGCGGATGCTGCAAGGAGATTAACCGGAATAACACACTTTACGAATTCAATTAGTGCTCGTCAAAGATGGTCAAAAAGTCACGGTATACGCTCAACACTGATATCGCATACGTACGAAGATACCGGTTTAAAAAGAACTCAAATATTACCGAAGATTTGGAAAAACATCAAATAAAAAAGGATTCCGTTCAGTTGCAAAATTTCATAAATTTATTAAAACAAAATTTTAATCCGTTTAACAGTGAAAATATCGAATGTGATTTTTTATATAACATTGGCACCGGACGAGCAGCTTCCGAACAAGTTTGTAACTTTTTATTAAATGCAGAAAAAAATGGTAATTCGTTGAGAGAGACATTTATTTCTGAATGCGCAGAATTGCCAGATAGATTTGAAGCGACGATCAAACAAAATAAAATATTTAATTTTGCAAATTCAACCGCAAAGAAAAAGATCACAATTAACAACAAAGTGCAAGAAATAAGGTTACAGCGGGATTTATTTGGTCGCATGTTAGCCATTTCAATGAATGAAAATACAAACATAGAAAAGATTCTTAATTTTCCATTAACACCCGTTCCAATGTCATTGTGCCATTTAGACGGATCAATATTTAAGACTGATAAATCAGTTTTACTTAAGCTATTAGAAAAGGATGTTAAAAGTGTAGCTCCGACACACGTGGACGTTTGTTTGATAGACGGTTTCTATCTAATACATTGTATGAAAGACATACCAAAAACGTTTGGAAACATATCTAAAAAAATACTGCAGATGGTAATGTAAGAAATCGAAGGGCGCCTATCCCGATAGGTGGCTCCATGTGTCGCATGCGAGCGTCGCGATAGCTACGCTGACTAGAGGCGCTAGCGCGCCGCTGCCAACGAGCGATCGGAGAGTGTATGTAATTGGTCGAGTCGGCGATGACGCAAGTTATTTACGGGAAGAGCGTAACGGTCGTGCAAGTCCGAACGTGTTTGAGCGAGTTCGAAACGAGTGCGTGCGAAAAGGTTCGAGAGAGTTCGAAGCGGATCTCCGAAGAGATCGGTCGTGCGTCGGAGGGCCCGTGTCTTTGTAATCGCATCCCGGCGTACCGATCCGTGGTTAATGTAAAAGTGAAATACAGTTCGAGTAAACGTATTGGTCCTTGTCTTCTTTTCCCTCATCACTACCGTCGTCTTCCTACGTATAATACTCGTGGCTAATCGAGGTCGTCCTGCATATTCATTCGAGAATACCGGTGAAATAACATTCGAAAGAATTAACATTACAGTTCAGAAGTGGGATTTGTATAACCGCGTGTGGTAGTCATTCGTGCTCGCGTCGCGTAGTCGATACGAGACTTGGCGTTCGCCGCGGAATCCCTGTGTCTTCTGCCCTCGAAGTATCCTGACAATACTTCATACCGAGAGGTCTGCGCGTGCAATACTCTCGTTCTCGTTTCACCGTTGCAGAGACAAGTGTTGTGTGAAGATAAGGTCATTCGTGCGTGCGTGATCTTCGAATACGTAGTCGCGCTCGCATCACGATCTCGTTACGCTCTCGTCACGTGATCTCGGCGTGCTACAAGCGCACGTAAGAAATCGAACGATGGATGCGGCAAACATCCGATCCCGATTGGAAGGACTCTCGTTACAGGAGCTCCAGGAAGAAGCCCGGACGTACGGCTTAATGCCGATAGAGGATCCGCAGCTCTGCCTCCAGATGATAATATCACACCTAGAAAAGAACGGCCCGCTACGAGATTTCGAGAATCGAGCGAATCAACAAGGGCCCGCTCCTGCCGCAGCAAGGGACGTTCCGGCGGCACCTTCCGATTTTGCGCAGTTCTGCACCTTGATGTTCGAACAGATGAGGCTGGATCGGGAAGAACAGGCGAGGCAGAACCGAGAAATGATGGAGCAAATGATGTCCGTGATAAGTACAACTCCGAGAAGCCCCGCTCAAGAACCATCGTTAGACATCGGTCCACACGAATCGCACGGTCGTGTCGTCAGTAGCGCCAGCACAGGCAGTTACGCTATTGGCGTCTCAGCTATCAAAGTTTAACGGCACGGAGGACGAGGACGTTACTCTATGGCTCAGCAAAGTGGAAAATGTGGCGCGGATTCACGGTGTCACGCATGAGATTGCGCTCTTGGCTGCCACAATCAAATTAGGCGGCAACGCGCAACGGTGGTTTGAACACAACACGGGGACCGTCAATCGTTCCTACACGATTTTCAAGGAGGCCATCACTCGCAGATTCAAAAGGAGAACGCTGATGTACGTACAGATGAGAAAAATCGAAGAGCGACAATGGAATTTCCCGAAGGAATCCTTTATGGATTATGCGATGGATAAAATCGACCTAATGCAGAGCGTGACGATACCGGATACCGACAAGATCCAGTTAATAATAGACGGCATAGCGAACATGGCAATGAGAGGGATGGCGACAGCGTTGGATTCGACGGATATCGATCAATTCCTCGAACAAATGCATCGTATCACGACGTCGTGCATGCCGAAGAAAAATGTGCCGGGTAAACCGCAGAAGCAGAAGGACGTCCCGGTGAAAAAAGAAAATAAAGTGTCAGTGAGCCCCAGTGCAGTGCCGGTAAATAAGGACAAGTTTTGCGCCTATTGCAAAACTAAAGGGGCACGTGCGTGAGGACTGCTTCAAATTGAAGCGCAGGGAGCAGTCGCAGACGGCCGCAACGGCCGCCTCTCCTACCACGGTTTCGGCAGTCGACATTGCCGACACGACGGTACCGTCCACAGCAGCGGCACAGCCCACGGAACCGACGACGGTGGCCTGCGTAGCGGAGCAAGACCGGCGGCTCGAGCTCGACGATTTCCGGATTAAGGTTATTGCGTTAAACAATGTGAAAAGCCGATTTAATAGCTCTCGTAGATACGGGTAGCCCGATTTCTTTCATCCGACCGTCCGTTTATAAAAGTATTTTGAATCGTCCGATAGCGCGAAAAATTCTTGTCATTCGTACAAAGCGTTAAATAACTCGCCAATACAAATTAGCGGTACTGTTTCCTCCGAGTTGATTTTGTCTCCGTTGCCGGAATTCTCAGCTCCGATAGAATTGAATGTTCTGCTTAACGATTGTTTGTCAATGGATTTGGTAATCGGTATGGATTTTATAAAGAAGCACAAAATAAAAATAGCGTATAATCCGTCTGCTGATAATCCAGAGAATAAGTTGCGATTATTTAACGAAATAGCGTTTGCGGATGAAATCCCTGAACCGCCCGATAAATTAGAGGAAAAATTATCTTCTATCGAGACGGATTTCGGCAACGGGGTCAAACAACGGTTAATTTCAATATTTGCGGAAGTCGAGTCGACAGAGGTAACCCCCGGAAAAAAAATTTTAGTTAGGGTCGCACTCAAGGATGAATCGGTATACGCGTACTCGCCCAGACGCATGTCTTGGAAAGAGAGGGAGATAGTAAGGGAAATAACCGACGATCTTCTGCGAAGGGGCATAATCAAGCCCAGTTCTTCTCCCTACTGCGCGAGAACCGTGCTAGTTAAAAAAAAGAATGGTCAATGGCGGTTGTGCGTAGATTTCCGGCCGCTAAACGCTCGAGTGCACAAGCGAAAGTGCCCGTTCCCCGTGATTGAGAATTGTTTGGTAGATATCGGGAAAAAATCTGTGTACACGACGATAGATCTGAAGGATGGTTACCACCAAGTGGGAGTCCATCCGGAAGACACGAAGTATTTTTCGTTTGCGACGTACGACGGCCAGTATGAATACGTACGTTTGCCTTTCGGGTTTAGCGGATCGGGGGCTGAGTTCTACGAAGAATTAAGGGGTCTCCCCGCCTTGGCAATGTTGATTCGGTTACGGAAGATTATACTCTACATGGATGACATCCTTATAGCTACCGACACTGTCGAAGAAAACTTAGAGATTATTAAACAAGTGCTTTTAGAGCTTAAACGTTACCGTTTCGAAATCAATATTGATAAATGTCAATTTTTGAAATTGAAGGTTGAATTTTTGGGATATATTGTGTCAGCTAACGGAATAACAATTAGCGAAAGGCATACGGACGTGATTCACAAGTTTCCCGTCCCAAAGAAAGTGTTAGACGTTCAGCGATTCTTGGGTTTGACGAATTATTGTAGGAGATTTATTCAAAACTATGCAAGTAAAGCGAAGCCTTTAACCAATTTGTTGCGCAAATCGAGTAAATTCGTTTTCGGTGAAGATTGTATGCAGGCTTTTGAATCCTTGAAAAAGGATTTAGTCTCCTATCCGGTTTTAAGACTTTACGACTCGAATGCGGAGACGCAGCTTCATACCGACGCGAGTCATATAGCAATTGCCGCAATTCTACTGCAAAAGCAGAGTGACGGTGTTTTCGCTCCCGTAGCTTATTTTAGCCAAGCAACAAACAAGGCTGAAGCCAATTACACTAGTTTTGAACTCGAGATGTTAGCCATAGTGAAATCAATCGAAAGATTTCATATTTATCTTTATGGTCTGCAATTCACGATTGTAACGGATTGTCAAGCATTAGTTTATGCCGTAAACAAGGCTCATTTAAACCCAAGAATTGCTCGTTGGACTCTACGTATTCAGGATTATAGTTTTAAGATCGTCCATCGCGCAGGAGGAAAAATGGCGCATGTAGATGCCCTTAGCCGTATCGTGGCGTACGTCGAATCGATGCCCATAGAAAGGGAGCTTGAATACAAGCAATTGACGGACGTCAAGCTAAAGAGTATTGCCGAGGAATTAGAGTTTAAAGAGAACGATAAGTTCGAGCTCATCGAAGGGCTAATTTATAGGAAGGGTGAAGACAAGCCCCGATTTGTAGTCCCGGATTCTATGGTCAACAATGTTATACGCGTATATCACGATAATATGGCACACTGTGGGATGGAAAAAACCGTCCAAGGTATTGTGGCGAATTATTGGTTCCCGTCAATGCGTAAAAAGGTTCACGATTATATAGAAGACTGCCTAGTATGTTTAATGTCGAACGCGTCGGTAAACTCGCGCGAAGGCGAGATGCAGATTACGGATTCTCCTTCAGCCCCTTTTCAAATATTGCATACCGATCATTATGGTCCTTTGGTGGAATCGGTTGGCGGCTTTAAGCATGTCCTGTTGGTCGTTGACGCGTACACGCGATTCACTTGGCTGTTCCCGGTTAAAACCACCAATTCGAAGGAAACGATCAAACAATTTAATAGTCTATTTCATATGTTTGGTAATCCGAACGAGATAGTATCTGATAGGGGAACTGCTTTCACTTCGCACGAATTTACCGAGTTCTTGAATTCCAATAATATTAAGCATCGCAAAGTAGCGGTAGCGGCCCCCTGGGCGAACGGTATAGTTGAGAGGGTGAACAGGTTCTAAAATCTTCCTTGAGAAAACTAGTCGAAGAACCACGTAGGTGGAAGGACTATTTAAGCACAGTCCAATATGTGATAAATAACACATTCCATTCTTCTCTAAAGACCCAGATAGCAAAATGTGTTCGTTCTGAGTACATATTGTACTCACGTTTATTAAAAACATGATGGCAAGAATAGACACAGATGCGGGCTCATATGTTACTCAGAATGCAGACATGTTATGAAATCTATAAAAGTTTACAAAATAGTGACATAATGAACACATAAATGTTCAATGAAATACTGCATATTGTGTGCATATAAAGCTCAAGAAATGACAACAATTTTAAATATTTTATGCTTAATAAAATTATTTAAAAACATGTAAATAAATAAGACGTATCCAACAATTTATCACTATGTGATACCAGAAGTATCACTTAAGCTGATCTGCAGCAAAGAACATTGTAATTAGGCTTCTCACAAGCTCGCCTCTTATACTAGCGCGTGATGATTTTTGATTACGAGAAAGTGACGCGTGGTATAGCCGCGTCGCGGCAGCGTGCGGTACTAGCGCTCGCGGTAATTGTTATAAAATTATTTCCACCAAGGTCAGCATGTGATTATCATGAGTTGGCTAAGTAACGTCAATATCTGAGCTCATATATTTCCTCATATACATGTTAACTTGTACTCATGATGTGTATCATCACAATATGATCACAAGACATACATCACATTTTGATCAATATCAGAAGATCATGACGTGATGAAATTTGATCATCAGGCATTGCTATCTGGGGAGTTCTCCCTCAAAACTACTTTTAGGTTATGAGAAGCGTGGTCACGTGGATGCGAAGTTAGTAGAGCATCTCAACCAATTGGCGAAGGTTGAGTTTAATTTCGAGGCTTACCGCAATTCGGTTCGTGAGGCGGCGGCTGACTCTACTGATAGCATTAAGAGTTATAATAAAGCGTAGTTATGATAAAACGCACAAAAAGCCGACGGAATATAACACAGGCGACCTGGTGATGATTCGCGATACGGTTGTTAAACCTGGAGAAGATAAAAAGTTGAAACCTTCTTATAAAGGACCTTATAGAATTGCGAAAGCTCTGAATAAGAATCGGTACGTAGTAGAGAGTGTCCCTGGTTTCGACATAACCTCCCGTCCTTATAATTCGATCTTGTCACCAGACCGCCTGAAGCCGTGGATTAAAGCGGTCAAACCTGTCAATTCATCAAATGAAGACGAGCCTGTTAATGTATAAGTGTAGAATTAATTCATACTGTGAAATGGCCAAATGAGCTTGTAATGTTCTGTGTTACTAATACCAAAGTCAGTTTAAGATTTGAATTATATGATTTTCGTTAAGTTCGAGTTGCGTGAATATTTAAGTACAGCGTTGTTCAAAGTATTGCGATATTAATAAATAAGTTATGTTTAAGTTACTTTGAAAAGCCCGGCTTACATTCGGGTCGAATGTCGTCTCAGGCTGGCCGATCTGTAAGAAATCGAAGGGCGCCCACCCCGGTAGGTGGCTCCACATGAGGCATGAGAGCGTCGCGATAGCTACGCTGGTAGAGGCGCTAGCGAACCGCTGCCAACGTGCGATCGGTGTGTGTGTGTGATTGGTCGATTAGGGATGACGTAATATGTTTTTCGCGAGGCGCGTAACGGTCGTGCAAGTCTGGACGTGTCCGAGCAAGTTCGCGACGAGCAGTGTACAAGAAAGCTCGAGAGAGTTCGAGGGCCAATCTCCGAGGAGATCGGTCGTGCGTCGGAGAGCTCGTATTGTAATTGCGTACCGGCGTATCAATCCGTTCGTGAGTCCGTGCAAAGGACTTCGCGGTAATGTAAAGCGAAATACAGTTTTAAAACATTATTCCTGTCTTCTTTTCCCTCATCACTACCGTCGTCTTCCTACGTATAATACTTGTGGCTAATCGAGGTCGTCCTGCATATTCATACCGAGAATACCGGTGAAGCAACATTAACATTTTACAGTAACAACAAATAATAAAGCTCGAGAAATACACGTCATTTTTGATAGATATTTCACGCCCTCAATTAAAGATTATGAAAGATCTCTCCGAGGCGGTAACTGTGATGAGCGTATGTATGTGATTTCTGGACCTGATCAAATGAGACCCGCAGATTTTGTTAAAGAACTTAGAAATAGCAATTTCAAGGAAGCTCTTGTCCGTTTTTTAATTGTACATTGGCAAAGTACAGAAATTATACCATTTTTTTTGGAAATAAAACAGTTTTGCTGAACTTCCATCGGTGTTATGAATATAAAGTTGATAATGAGACTGTTTTATTTTTCGATAAATGATATCTACACGGTAGAAGCTCATGAAGAAGCTGATACGAAAATAGTTTTTCACGCGTGTATATTCCGGAAGAAGCTCACATTATAATATAATGTTCCGACACGGACATACTTATTATAATGCTAGCCAACATGAATAAGTTAAAAAACAATAGTAAAGTTTGGATTCAAACGGGTATTTTAAACAGACAGCGTATAATCGACGTGTCAGCACTGTATGATAGACACGACGAATTATTTTGTAAATCATTTAGCGGGGTTTCATGCATTCACTGGATGTGACTTCAATCCAGCTTTTTTTAGAAAAGGTAAACAGCGTCCTTTAAAATTATTACTAATTAGCGAACGATTTTAAAGCGCATTTGCTGACTTGGGCAGTGAAGAATGTCATAGAATGAATGTACTTCGAGATATTGAAAAATTTGTCTGTTCACTATATGCGATAAAATCACTTGATTCCGTAGATAATGCTCGCTTTGCGCTATTTTTAAAAAATTATAAAGTTAATGACGTCAATGAACCATTTAAAAAAAAGCTACAAAATTTTGACGGTTCATCAATACCTCTTTGTGCAGTTGAATTAAGACCGCAATTCTTAAGATCTATGTATATCGCCAGATTATGGAGCCACGCTCACAAAAAAATTCCGACTTTTTTGGTACCAGAAGACTGCGGATGGGTGATAATCAACTCCAAATACCAGTTCCAATGATTCGATGGACCTCAGATACCATCTAGTGTTAAAGACGTTGTTATTGATCAAGAACAGTCTGAAGGTACAAATCTTTGCACACGCTTTCAATCTCATATTTGTTAATAGTCATTTTTAATTTCAATGTCGTTTTTCAGCAGATGTCAACGAAATCGAATCTGAGGATGATATCAATTGTGAAAGCGAAGAAGATATGTAGTACGATGAATTCGATGCAAACAGCGAAATAGAATAAGTCTACAATTTTTTATAGTGATTTTTTGTTAATGAAAAAATTATTTTAATGTTAAACATATCTATATACACATTTAATTTTATTCTATCTCGACTACTTATTAATTTTTACTCTTTAATTTTATGAACACTGACATTATTATATTATATTTTACTGACAACGCACAAATCATGTAAGTCACTTAGATTTTTACTTTTATAGTTCCTTTGTTATTTATAATATTTAAGCCATCGCAATACAAAAACGAAATTCTCTTCTGCTTAGTCTTCAGTTTCTGACTTGCGGGTACAGTGTCACGAATTGTCCTGTCGAATGCTTGTGTAAGAGTTCACCTGAAGAGGGTCCGAAGTTGAACCAAAACGTTGTGATTTTTTTGTGAATAAATATGCCAGTTATTGTCAATTGAATTTGTGTGATATTATTTTTATATTCACTGGCGGAAAAAACTTTTCCATTAATTTAAACATATCTTTTAGCACTTATTATATATATAATACAGAAATTGTTATCTTATTGTCGACATAATATAATTAACAAAATAACATATCGTAGTAACGCATCGTACGGAACTAACTCGTTAAGCGCAATCGAAACCGCGCTCTTCATCACAGTCTGCCTCGATGTTGTCTTCAGTTTTTTCGTCTGCCATTTAGCACATAGCTTCGTTAACAGTTTAGTAATTATTACCAATAATTTTTAATCATGAAGCCTTATCATTTTTTTTTCACAAAAGTTAACGCTGCTTTGTTGCAGTCTGCCGGCCCTTTCTCTTCCACGAAATCGTCTGCCAATAATTTTCCGCGTTTCGTAGCAACAAATACTTAACATTCCTATAATTTTTATCCTCTGAACCTTATCATTTTTTTCCTTGTAAAATTTGCCATTTTTGACCGTCCGCCCCCGCCTTAATCTTCCTAAGCGCGCAGGCAGACTGGTCACTCAGTGTTCGGGAGTGCCAATGGAACCTCTCTAGCTATAAATATTGTATGTACCTTATACCTTGCATTTTTATGTAGCCAGCTCTCCGTCTACTACTCGACTACTGCGAAGCGGGTGAGTTCGATTTACCATCTATATCAGGAAAAGATATTTTGTAAATTTGTATCGGTAATGCATTACGATTTAAATGTAACCATAACATTGACAGCAAAAGTTTATTCACAAATGCACAAAAATAATTTATTGAAGTATTAATCTCTATATAAATTAAATTAAATTGATTATCCGTTGTACTAGATATTTTTATTAAAAATTTAATTAAAAGAAAACTAAGTAATTTATATTAAAAGATATATATATGATTGGAAAAATTCTATTAAAGATCTCTTTGATCTCTTTGAAAAAAGAAAAAAATTAAAGTTTAACGATCGACATTGCAATAATGTTACACAAATGATTCTATGATTCTATAACTTTAAATATTTGATTCAAATAAAGAAAGCATTGTCGTAGCTAAAGATAAAATTTGTAAATATTTGGAACTTTTGATGCTTAATACTTTAAAATTCCTTGATTCTTTAATTCCTTGACAAACAATATTTTTTTATTAAACGCATATAAAACCATTTATATCAACCAAAATTGATCGATAAATTATTTGTTGTCTAAAATTACAATCTCCATTGCAAAAATTTTTTTAGAAAATTGTATAAAGCATTAGTTTTTAATAGAAAAAATATTTTAGTAAAAATAAAACTCATATTATTTACAAATACACTCGTACAAAAAAAATAGGGAACACTTCATGAACTCTAAAAATTAGGCTATTTTCAAACTGCTGTAAGTCGGCGAAAAATTATCGTAAAATAAATTTAAAAAAGCATTTTAAAGCTTGAAGTTTTAATTTTAACGCACTTTTGGTGAATTTAAAAAAATTTTTTATTTTCTCTGTTGTATGTACGCCTTAAAAAAGAACACATTGTTTTGTTCCTTAAAATTAACTTATGTTTGACTACTTAAAACTCAATTAAAAAATTTTTTTCAAAAAATTCAATTAACGTTTTATAAATACATAATTTTACCTACAAAATGCTTTTTTTTAAATTTTTCTACGATTTTTTTTGACCGATTTACACGACTTTGAAGCAAACCCTGTATTTTTTAGAAAAAAAATGACGTAACTCGATTAAAAATCATCGTAGGACAAACAAAAAAAAAAAAGCATTTTAAAGCTCAAAATGTCAGCTTTAACGTATGCAATCACGTGTCACAAGTCACGTCACGTGATTGCATACGGCGCGAAGTTTGCAGCAAAACGTTGATTTTTAGAGATATGCGTACAAAAGTTTATGAACACAGTACACAGCCGATTCTTGTAGTGTAAAAAACGAAACAAAATTTTGATAAGTCTCGCAGCGTAACAAGCGAAAGAAAATTTTCAAAATGGTGCGTAGACATTTACCGGTAGTAGAAGTTGCACGGATAATTGCACTTCTGGAAGAAGGTTTTTCCATGCGGTACGTAGCGCAACGTGTTGACGTATCCGTTTCTGTAGTAAGTAGAGCTTGGGCCAGATATCAAGAAACAGGACATTATGCGAGACGTGAAGGCAGTGGTCGCCCTCGAATAACTACGAGCCGACAAGATCGTCATATTGTTCGTCAAGTCGTACAAAGACGAACGATTACCGCAAGGAATGTTCGCAATGACATTATTCCCTTACGTAACATTAGCGAAGAAACTATTCGTAATCGTTTGAGAGAAGTTGGGCTCGCTTCTCATTCTCGTGCGCGAGTGCCAACACTTACTTCAACGCATCGTTGTGCTCGTCTGCAATTTGCGCAGAATCACATAAACTGGACCGTGAGGCAATGGAGAAATGTGTATTTTTCCGACGAATCGCGTTTCTGTCTCTACGGCAATGATAGTCGTATACGTACTTGGCGTCGACGAAATGAACGTTACAATCGCTATTGCGTTATGCCAGTACGAGCTCATAACGGCGGTTCCGTGATGGTGTGGGGATGCATTTCCGTGAGAAACCGAACCGATTTAGTCATTTTACCACCTCCTGCGATGACAAGTGCGCGTTATGTAAATGACATTCTTCGACCTCACATTTTGCCTTTGCGTCAAATACACCGAAATTTTGTGTTTATGCAAGACAACGCTCGTCCTCACACGGCCAACGTAACTCGGCGCTTTTTCGAAGAGCATAATATTGCGTTATTACCACATCCCGCCAATAATCCGGATTTAAATCCCATTGAACACATTTGGGACGAAATGGGACGACGATTAAGGCGTCGCGAGGAGCAGCCGTATAATCTGAACCAATTGGGAGAAGCGCTTAGGCAAATTTGGCGCGAAATTCCACAAAGCGCAATAGAAAGATGCATAAACATGCGAGAGCGATTGCAAGCAGTAATTAATCAGAGAGGAGGTAATACACAATTTTAAAGGCACGCGCACGCACGCACGCACGCACGCACGCACGCACGCACGCACGCACGCACGCACGCACGCACGCACGCACGCACGCACGCACGCACGCACGCACGCACGCACGCACGCACGCACGCACGCACGCACGCACGATGTACAAAATCCGACCGACAACCTCCACGTGGTGCACATTGGTTAATGCTAATGTCGGCGGTAAATGTCAATTTTCAAGAAAAAAAGGGGTTAACTTCAACATTGTGTAAATCGGTAAAAAAAAATCGTAGGAATATTTAAAAAAAAGCATTTTGTAGGTAAAATGTTACAGTTTGTGATATTTGTATTGAATTTTGTAAAAAAAAATTTTTATCAAACTGCAGAGTGTTAAAAATGTGTAATTTTAAGGAATAAATCAACATTTTTAATTTTAGCACCAAACAAGGAAAACAGAAAAATTTTTTACAGTCACCGATACCACGTTAAAGCTGACATTTTGAGCTTTAAAATGCTTTTTTTTTGTTTGTCCTACGATGATTTTTAATCGAGTTACGTCATTTTTTCTAAAAAATACAGGGTTTGCTTCAAAGTCGTGTAAATCGGTCAAAAAAAATCGTAGGAAAATTAAAAAAAAAAGCATTTTGTAGGTAAAATTATGTAGTTTATGAAACGTTAATTGAATTTTTTGAAAAAAAAATTTTTAATTGAGTTTCAAGTAGTCAAACGTAAGTTAATTTTAAGGAACAAAACAATGTGTTCTTTTTTAAGGCGTACAACAGAGAAAATAAAAAAATTTTAAAAATCCACCGAAAATGCGTTAAAGTTGAAACTTCAAGCTTCAAAATGTTTTTTTAAATTTTTTTTACGATAATTTTTCGCCGACTTACAGCAGTTTGAAAATAGCCTAATTTTTAGAGTTCATGAAGTGTTTCCTATTTTTTTGTACGAGTGTATATCACAATTATGACAGTAAAAATTAGGAAATTTTATGTTACATTTATTTACAATATTTTATAAGGATAGTAATTATTTTAAACGTTTTATAGCAATATTTAATCCTGTATAAAAAGTTATAAAAACCGAATATAGTGTTTGCTGTGTTTTACCGGGAGTCTTTCAACTGCATATTTTGTTCGTAGGCTATTTGGCGAACGGAATTTCTTTTGATCAAGAAGGTGACTTCGCAGGGCGTCATTCACAACGTATGTACGTGCACGGATTTCATTTCCGGTTGCAGAGTGCCCCGAAGTTGAGCGAGCAGCACGACTTATCTCGAATCTCGTGATTCAGGAGATCATCACGAGTGGAACGGGGGATTTTCAAAAGGACGAAACGGATTATTTATCGAGAATGCCGCAATGTGGAAAAGGATAAAACGCCGTCATATTGTAAAAGTATGTTGTCGAGCAGGAACGATTACGAATATCAAGATCCTAACATGACGGATCCACTTTTAGCTCATGAATTGTAAGTGATAGTTAATTTATATTGTTTATCCTGAATCAGTTTGTTCATAATAATAAGAACACATTTCTTGCTGCGAAATGCTTTTGAAACAAGATATTTATTTACAATTAAGTGTAATAAGCAGAATTTAGACTTTTACCTTTATTTATGCGTGAAAAGTGACTGCTGAGATCAAGTTTTACAACATAATATGAGATGATTACTTTTGGGAGTTTAATGGACTGCTAAATGGGAAAACTATGTATATAGCGATTACCCATATAGAGATATGTAACTCTCAGGTACATACCTCAGCATAAACGATAATAACTTTCCGCGCGAATCCTTCTGATAAAATGTAAGTGAAATTTATGAAATCCAAGTATACATTACAATATTAACAAATGACCTCAAGTTTTGTAAATAATTTATATTTACGGTATTGTATCTATTATTATTCTACGTTATTATGCATTCACTTTATAATTAGTTTATTGCATGGATAAATAAACGATGTCGTGGAATATAACAATAGATTAAAAAAGATAATAGTCTAGAATAATTGTTTTAAATAGAAAATTTTGTAGTATGTTATTAACAAAAGTTTGATTAAACAAGCATTTCTATTTCATAAAAATTTCTTTATTGTGTATTTGAATTCTCTTTCGAATGAAGAAGCATTATCGAGATCGACCGTGAATTTTCGTGAGTTTGAGAGGGAGGGGGGAGCGCCTAGTAAAGCCGAAATAAAATCCTATCGATCGTGCGTAAGTCACAGTCACTTAACACAATTTGCAGGTTATTTGCGCGAGAGCTTTATCTCATTATTACCTTATCTCGCTCGCGCTACTTCATGTTCGTTAAATGTGCGTGGATCTCGAACGCGTTACTTTTCAGAAACATACTTTATCCTTATTTATGTTACATGTGTTGAACATGGTTTTACGAATAAAATGCGATTTCACATAAAATAATCCTATTTAGTAGCAAGATATAGCTATCGTGTTTAATAAGAAAATTGTATTATAATTAAGACCATTTTTGGTGTTATTTACTCATGAAGAAGATTCGTTAACTGTGCTTCTAAAAAGTAATAATGGAGCTTCAAAGAAATAAATTATTGGAGTAATTTATTTCTTTGAAGCAATAAAATTTTACTTAAAATAAGTAAATTTTGTTCGTGCATACACGTGTATACACCGGAAAAAAATTAACTTGTTTCAAGTAAAATTTTATTGCTTCAAAGAAATAATAAATTACTTTAATAGTCCCTAGCAAGATTTACTTCACTGTTGGAAAATTTGTGTTAAATATAACATAAATTACATGTCCAAAACGGTTGTGACGTTCGCCGATACATTCCCTTTTTTTTCTCTTCTATTTCTCTAGGCGCTCGTGCGTTAATCCTCTCTCGTAGCGTGCGTCTTATTGTTAGTTGCTTCGTCATATGTCTTAGTTATTTAAGAATATTATTAATAATCACTTGTCCTATTTCGCGGGATACTAAACTAGTAATAGGGAGGACGCGACTTCGGTCGCAATATTTTAGTTCGTTAGAGCGAAATAACAACAGATATAACTCCCGTAGCGTTCGCCGGTCCTACCGCGCGACGAGCGTTATCTGACTGCCTGCTATCTTGCCTATTCGACACCATCCTCTCAACGCGTACATTACATTGTTGCTTATTATCACACCGCGCGCTTGCCCACGCGCGCGTGTACTTTCGCAGCTCGCCTTTTTTTTTGTTCCGCCTTTGCTATGTAGCTGTAGATTGATGAATCTGTATTAGCATAGATACAGCGCTAGATACAACTTAAAATATGAAAGGACAATAAAGAATAACTTTTTGTAACGGCTCGGCAATAGATTAATAATAATATTAAGGAATGCATACTGTCAGCAGTTTCGAGAAGGCGCGCGGAAAGCCAGACGCTCTCACGCTCACCCGAGCCGGTTACCTCGATACGGATGCTGTCGTCAGCACCTTCCCACGGCGAATACGCCTCGCTTCTAACCGCTAAAAATAATTAATTACAAACTCTTTTTGAGTCACAGTAAAGAAATTTGGAATCAATCGCGGATTAATATCCCAAAATGGTAACAGGAGTGCATCAACAACAACAGCGACAGCGCCGACGCTAACCGCTCGCCTTCTCCCGCGCTAGAGACTATCTAGAATCCTAGGATCGTAGGCTAGATTAAAGTAGAAGCAACCCTGCGTAGTAATTAAGTTGCCTATTCAAATTTATCCATAGTTAATAACAATAGGAAGCAAGGGAAGATTTCCGTACGGAGCGACGCTTGTACTTGATACGCGCGGCCCGCGGGCCTTTCCTCTACCCCCGTACCACACCGCGCTCAGCAATATAAGACCCTGCCTCGAGACGCGGGGGCTTCTTGTGCTGCGAATCTTTCAACAGTTAACTTCACGTCGTTCTTTCCTTTAGAGTATATTTCAAACTAGAGCATAACTTATTGTTAGAGTACATCTCAAATTAGAGTCTGTGAGAGCGCCACGAGATCTTCCAGTGACTAGCCTGGAAGTGCGTACCACGGGCCACCCGCAAGGTAGCAGTTCCATTCGGCAACGGCGACGACCTTCGATCAGATTTTCAAGTAACGAAACCTCGTAAGTCGCGATCTCCGCCACCCTCTATTTTACTGTCGCGAAAGCGCCCGCCTGTTCTACCGCTCGGCCCGGACAGCGCTTTATCGCCGCTATCGCGTTCCGCTACGAACGTAACAACCGTTTTAATTCCTCACCGTTCGTTCCTCGCGATTTGTTGTGACGACGGAAGGCAACCCTTACTTAATGAACAATTATGTTTGGTTTCTCTACCGCTTACTTATTGTGTTAATTCGACGCTAAGAAACGTTGCATGTGAAATTTTGAGTTCGTGTTAAATATATGATTTCGTACTACTGAACCACCGGTCTTCATTCTCCATTGCCTGTGTATCTGATTGTGTATCTTGGGAACCATATCGCCTTGTCTATGTTTTATATAAATACGCCCCTCATCGGGACGTAACGCTTTGTGTCATCAATAACTGGTGTATTCGCGCTCACCATTCTTATCCATTTTTCGAACATAAGCCCAAACCTTTTCTTAATTTATCGACATAAAATCGTAATTGTATTATTTTGAAATTGTACGAGAAATTCTTTTCATTCAGTGGAATCGTCTGCGAGACGATTCCACTCTCTATACGAATTATACGGGAGATACAAGGCTCTGGTTCCTATATATATATATATATATATGTGTATTCCGCAGCGTTACAGGCTATCAAACCGCCGGACGTAACACGGTCCACTCAAATTTTTGTGTAAGTTTAACATAATATGGATGTGTTAAATGGTAACATCGATACTATGTTAAAATATTTTAACAGAAAGGAAATGTTATTCTGATCGTAATTGGAGGTTAATTATGTGTACAATTAACATAATTTTTATGTTAAAGTTAAGATTGTAAGATAAAATCATTCTTCTTCTGTAAATTTTTATTCTTACTTCTGTTATAAAGTAAAATCAACACTGTTTTTCTGTAAATTTTAACACATTTAATAAATACGTTTAAATTGTGTTACTTTAACATATTTTTTAAATTATTTTAATAATTTTACATTTTAAATTTGTAAAGTTCAATTAACATAGAAAGCATATGTTAAATCTACACACGTATGTGTTGATTATTTTACACAACAATTTTAACAAGGACCTTTTTTAACAAAACTACAAAAATTTTCCAACAAGTGTTGTTTCAAGTAAATTTTTTTTCTGTGTGAACATGCATTAAAAACTACATTATTATAGTAAGTATTTCTTATTAGGACTAGAAAGTTAAAAGAGAAGGATTTGATGTGCACCGGCACGCGGACTGCACTGTGAATACCGTGATAAAGCACTGTTCGTCTGTTCGTCAACTGCATTATTCGCTCGATTACTTCTCGGCTTATGCCCAAATATTTCGGCTGTAACAACGACAGTGACGTGAACACTTTTATATGATGGACGACAAGAATGACCGAGAAGACGGTAGCCAGCTCGGCAACAAGTACGACGCGGTGATAAATAACAAAATCTATGTTAGTGTTGGAACTCAGACAGAGACTCGGGAAGAGAATCAAACAGCTACAGACGTAATGTGGCACATTATAGAGAAAGGAATGGGGCTGAATATTCCTGTATACTTAAAAAATATCATGCGTCTTGAAGGATATGACACAGCCATTGCTATAGAGAAAATGTCGGCAGATACTACTAAAGAGCTGGAGTTGTTTGGTAGAACAGAAATGCTCAAGTTCATAAAAGAGGGTGAAAAATACAGCGACTATTTCAACAAATATCATATTTGTCCTAGTGAGTTCCGCATTCCAACCGGACTATAAGGTACTACTCGATGAAATACAGAAATTTGTTGCTAACAAACTCTCCACGGATAGAATGTATTTCATGCATGAGTTAAGACTTGAAAAATCCAATTGTCGACCCCGAAAATTAACAGAAAATATTAATCAGAAGCAAAAAGTGTATGCAAGTCGAGTGGCAAGTAAACCTCCAAATGAAGATCTTGATGAAGGCTCCTTACCAAAGCTCTTCGCAGCATGCCAACAGTAGATCAAATCCAGACACTTCCACTGATATCAATTTGAACGCTGAACGTGACAGTCTTTATGCCTTAATAATGGTATGGTTAAAGAAACAAAGTAAAGTAAGTATATAATTTAATACAAATATCAAATTTTATGTAAGTACACGGAGAAAACCGCTATGGTTGTTACCTTGGTTGTTACATTCGTACTCTCTATGATTAGAAAACAAAGTTATGTGAATTAACGTTAAATAAATATTGTATTAATAATTGCTGTTGATGAAGGTCATCAACATTAGCCAAGTGATATCACTAGTGTTTTCTCCATGTAACTACGTAATAATAATCTAAATTAAATAATGTTAAATTCAATTTCCAAAAATTATTTATTATTTACAGGTAAGTAAAGAAGTCGAGAAGCAAGTTGTTGAGAAATTTTCGTCTGCTTCTATAGAAATGACCATCATTGAAGAAGGAATAAAGGATAATTCAGAGAGCTCTGACTATGTTGCTAAAGTCGCAGGCTAATATTATTTGCCCTATATGTCAGAAAAAGACAAAAGCCCATAAACTCGAATATGGGAAACAAGGAAAAATGAGATGGATAAAATCAAATTTTGAGAGGCACTTTCAAATCTCATTTTTCCAATGCGGATAATCCTCGTGATACACCGATACACAGCATTAACAATCCTACTGAGAAGACAAAGCAAATGCCTCTTGAGAACTTTTTATTGCAATCCTATCCACAATAGGCCAGTCATTTTAGACAAAAATATGGCTTCTGTTCAAAAAAATTAGTACCACTATTTTTTTTAAATTATTTTATTTCGTTGTTTTAAATAACATATTAAAAATAGAAAACGATACCGTGTGCGCTAAAAAAGTTATTCAAGGTCAAAGGTCACGAAAATCAGTTTTTTGCAAAAATCTCGTTTTGTATGGCTCGGAGGTCAATTAAGGTGGTTACAAAAAAGAAAGATCATAAAATTCTCTACAAAAATGGTTCTATTTATTTTTCACGTACGATAAACCGTTTGCGAAATACAAAGTGACGAATGTGTACGTCGAGCGTTGTATCCCAGTGATGTGAATTCGGCCCGGTTTTTCGCGCATGCGCCCCCCTCCACTACGCACACAGAATGACGCTCGGTCTATCGGTGTGTCGGCAGCGCTCGGCAGTGCCGAGCGAGAGGGAGAATATTACTCCCTCTTTGTCGCTCTCACTCAGCTCGCGCGCTCGACTGTCTATAATGCGACCGTTGGGCGCAAAAGTCTCGGGTCTTGGCGCGAAAGTGACGGGTTCTTCGAAGGAGGTTAGAGACCATCAATAATACCTACACAAGGTAAGTTAATAAGTATAACACTTATTTATATATTTATGCAAGCTGCATGATGGATTCTGTTAGTCAAGGAGCTATTAAGAAACGTAGAAGTAGAGAATTTCAAAATGCCTGGCTAGATGAAGATATCTTTAAAGGATGGTTAGCTCCTCATCCTGCAGAAAATAAAGCATTTTGTATTGCATGCAATAAAACTATCAGATGTTGCAGAACAAATTTAGTAGAACATTCACAAACGGTCAGACATATCGATAACATAAAATCTTGTAATTATAAGACTGCCGATAATATTGATACCGAAAATAGTTTGTCACATAAAGATAACGTTAAACGCACAGAAATTAAATTATCAACTTTTTTTGCCGAGCATAATATAGCCTTTCAAGTCGCGGATCATTTCTCACCTTTGGCAAAAGATATTTTTAAAGATCCCAAAGTTGTGCAAGATTTTTCACTAGCTCGAAATAAGTGCGCAAATATTATTAAAAATGTCACAGCAAAACGGGAAATTGAGACAATAGTACAATATTTAAAAACTTGTAAATTTTCTATTTTAATAGATGAGAGTACGGATATCTCAGATACTAAATTAATGTGCCTTCTTGTTCGATATGTATCACCTTCGAATAAAAAAATTACAACTCAATTATTAGAATTATTATCTTTAGATGCAAGAGATTGTTCCGCGAATAAAATTTTTGAAATATTTACAAAATGCTTAGAAGAAAAACATATTCCTATTAAAAATATTGTTGGAATGGCATCCGATAATGCGTCAGTTATGATTGGACGCAAAAATTCTTTTATGAGTCGTCTTAAAGAACAAGTTCCAAATTTAGTAACACTGAATTGTATTTGCCATTCATCCGCGATTGTAGCCAGTAAAGCTTGCAAAAAGTTACCTTCTTCTTGCGAAGATTTGATTAGAGGAGTTGCCACTTATATTTCGGGCAGTGCGAAGAGATGTGCAATATTGGGTGAATTCCAAGATTTTTTTCAAATTGAACGAAAAAAAATATTAAAATTGTCAGAAACTAGATGGCTTTGTTTACAAAAGTGCGTTGTTAGACTCTTAGAAAATTGGGAAGTCTTGAAAAATTATTTTTTGTTAGCAACAGTAGAAGATAAATTAAAATCCGCGGAAAATATATTACAATATTTAAATGATAATTCCATTAAAGCATATTTGTTGTTTCTCAAATACGCATTAAATTATTTTAATAGTTTTAACGCACTATTTCAATCGCGTAACATTTTAATCCATAAATTATACGAAAGCAGTCAACAAGTAATTCGTCAATTAGCCGACAATTTTTTAAAGTACGATAATGTAGAAAATATTTCAATTTCAGATTTAGATAATAAAGTACAACATATAGATAACATACGTATAGGACCGGAATGTGAAAGTTTTTTAGAAACATTATCTTTGGAATGCGCGCAGAGAAATTAAATTGAAATGTTTGGACTTTTATGTTACGGCAGTTCGAGAAATGCTAAAGCGTCTACCTTATAACGATGAATTTTTTAAACAGTTAAGTTTTCTAGATCCTCAAATTGCTCTTTATAAAGAAGGTAGAAATAAAATTAAATATCTAACTCATATTGCTAAGCAAGTAGAACATGTTAACATATCAGATTTAGCTTTCGAGTGGGACATATTACCATCAAGTTTTGACGAACAACAAAAAATACAGTTAGCTTCTTTACAAATAGATGAAATGTGGAATAATATATTACAATGTAAAAATTTTGACGGGAAAAAGTTGTTTCCAAATTTAGAATTATTAATTGAAGTAGTCCTTTGTTATCCTCATTCCAATGCCGAGGCTGAAAGAATATTTTCTATTGTGACAGATGTAAAAAGTAAGAAAAGAAATCGATTGTGTAATAATACTCTTTCTTCAATTTGTGTAATTCGATCAAGTCTTCAAGCTAAAAACATTAATTGTATTAACTTTGAACCTGACGCGAGGCATTTCGAACTGCATAATACGCAAAATTTATATAAAAATCAATGCACATCTGATAATGCTTAATATTTTTTGTATTATTTTGCATAATACTTTTGAATTTTTACATCTAGCCCATCTAGCCTATATTTTCTTTCTGCATGCTGCACATTAATTAATTTTTATTTTATTTTTCAGCGTTTAATTACTGTATTCATATTAAATGTTTATTTTGTTTTTCAGAGTTTATTTTTCATATATTATCTATATATTTTTAATAAAATATGTGATAAAAATGTGATATAAAATAGTAATAAGTATGTGATAAAAGCCAAAGATGCAATATGTTATTTTGTAAATTATTCCTTATTTCTGTTATTGAACATGTTTTAAAAATTTATTGTAACATGTTGATTACAAATAATTTTTATTTTATTACGAAATGTGCTATTTCTCTGTGTTAATTTATGAAAATATTTATAAAATATGTTTATTTTGTACTTCAGAAATGTAATTTTTTTTTTATGAAAACTGGTAAGGTTTTTGGCAGTTTTCCTTACCCTTGCAACGAATGTTGGTTTTCTTTAATAATTCTGCCAAATTAAATATCCTATTTTCAGTCATTATTTGTTTTCTTGAAATTATTTCAGCTCCCTTTCCCTTCTTTCAGCGTATCTTTAATTCTATTATTATTAAATATACATTATAATTTATAATAAAATATAACAATGTGAATAGGTGAGGCAGTTAGAGCCAAGCGCGGTAATCAAAGCGCAAACCAATATATAAATAAATAAATATATTAACGAACGTTTCGACACATTATTCGTGTCCTCTTCAGCGTTAAAAGTTACATAAAGTCAAAAACGAAGATTTACAAGAACAATCAAAACGAAGTCGAGTATAAGGCGTAGTCAATAGACGAATAGAGTATACGGGACGCAGTCAAAAATTAAATTAAAACCAAGGATTGAAATCCAACGGATGTACCGTCATCGAAGGTCCAGATATGCCGGTATGCACTCGCATCTCCACGTCCATCGCATCTTAGAAATAATCTCGCCAGGTTGAAAGAGCAGGTGAGTAAAAAAGATTCAAAAGCCCTACCTGTACCATCAAACGGAGTCGCAATGTGGTAAGGGCGTAAATTATCTATGTTATAATCAGATGACTAATGAATTAACTTACAGAGCAATTGCAGACCAGAATATCGCATTGTAACAACGCCCAGAATATCACATTGTAACAACGAGTTCGTTTAACGGTTCGACACGTCGCGAGTGAGTGAGGCATTGGTGGGAAGGTTAACATAATAGAGACCAGTGTATACACCGAAGGAGGGGATAAACTATCGCATACAGTTGTTCTAAATTTTTGACAGTCTCTCGATCACATTCAAATAAGTATCCGGCAAACCCTCAGCGTCAGTCTGTAAATTCAACCCGTTCGCCTGCCTTTTTATGCATATCATCTCAGAAACCAAACGTTTATAATAATAGGATTCATTGTCTAAAATTTCAACGTTCTTCCAATCGAAATCATGACTCCATTCCAATCTATGCTCGGTTATCGACAGAATGATTCGGAGTATTCCAATTAATATGATTACGATGCTCCTTGATTCTTGTTTGCAATTGCCTACTAGTTTGGCCCACATAACAAGCGTCGCAATCATTACAATTAATCTTATATACTACGTTACATTTATTAGACCGTGGAAGACTATCCTTATGCGCCTTGATGAATGTGCGCATCTTATTTAAGCTGTTAGACGATAGTCTCACATTCAAATCCCTTATGGCGTTCTTAAATGTTTCTGTAATCGTAGGGATGTACGGTAAAGTGAAAAAAGGAACAACCTTCTTTTCATCCTGTCTCACATTCGTATTCGAGTCTCTGTTAAACAAAAACTTAAGACGTTTGCGTAAGATTCCAAAGATGAATTCCAATGGATAACAATTATTAAGTAAGATTCCAATGACCAGTCTGAGATTTTTAGCATGCAAAGACGGGTGCGACAACAAAAATGCCCTATCTATTAAGCCTATGGCCATCCGGCATACCGGATGCTGCGACATAAAATTTAGATACCTGCCAGAAAATGTTGGTTTATGGAACCAATCAAAGGTTAGCCTATTGTTGTTCAATATCATCGTGATCTCCAAAAAATTCAACGTGTCGTCTTCGCCGATTTCTATGGTAAATTTCAGCCTAGGATGGAAGGAGTTAAAAACATCCAAAGTTTGTCGATAAATTTTCCCATTAAACATAAAAAAGTGGAATTCAATACCAGCCTGACAGCAATAAAAAACTCCGATTTAGGGATCTTGCAATCTATCAGTCAGATGGAATTTCATTGCCAGAGATTGCAAGATCCCTAAATCGGAGTTTTTTATTGCTGTCAGGCTGGTATTGAATTCCACTTTTTTATGTTTAATGGGAAAATTTATCGACAAACTTTGGATGTTTTTAACTCCTTCCATCCTAGGCTGAAATTTACCATAGAAATCGGCGAAGACGACACGTTGAATTTTTTGGAGATCACGATGATAGTGAACAACAATAGGCTAACCTTTGATTGGTTCCATAAACCAACATTTTCTGGCAGGTATCTAAATTTTATGTCGCAGCATCCGGTATGCCGGATGGCCATAGGCTTAATAGATAGGGCATTTTTGTTGTCGCACCCGTCTTTGCATGCTAAAAAATCTCAGACTGGTCATTGGAATCTTACTTAATAATTGTTATCCATTGGAATTCATCTTTGGAATCTTACGCAAACGTCTTAAGTTTTTGTTTAACAGAGACTCGAATACGAATGTGAGACAGGATGAAAAGAAGGTTGTTCCTTTTTTCACTTTACCGTACATCCCTACGATTACAGAAACATTTAAGAACGCCATAAGGGATTTGAATGTGAGACTATCGTCTAACAGCTTAAATAAGATGCGCACATTCATCAAGGCGCATAAGGATAGTCTTCCACGGTCTAATAAATGTAACGTAGTATATAAGATTAATTGTAATGATTGCGACGCTTGTTATGTGGGCCAAACTAGTAGGCAATTGCAAACAAGAATCAAGGAGCATCGTAATCATATTAATTGGAATACTCCGAATCATTCTGTGATAACCGAGCATAGATTGGAATGGAGTCATGATTTCGATTGGAAGAACGTTGAAATTTTAGACAATGAATCCTATTATTATAAACGTTTGGTTTCTGAGATGATATGCATAAAAAGGCAGGCGAACGGGTTGAATTTACAGACTGACGCTGAGGGTTTGCCGGATACTTATTTGAATGTGATCGAGAGACTGTCAAAAATTTAGAAACAACTGTATGCGATAGTTTATCCCCTCCTTCGGTGTATACACTGGTCTCTATTATGTTAACCTTCCCACCAATGCCTCACTCACTCGCGAACGTGTCGAAACCGTTAAACGAACTCGTTGTTACAATGTGATATTCTGGGCGTTGTTACAATGCGATATTCTGGTCTGCAATTGCTCTGTAAGTTAATTCATTAGTCATCTGATTATAACATAGATAATTTACGCCCTTACCACATTGCGACTCCGTTTGATGGTACAGGTAGGGCTTTTGAATCTTTTTTACTCACCTGCTCTTTCAACCTGGCGAGATTATTTCTAAGATGCGATGGACGTGGAGATGCGAGTGCATACCGGCATATCTGGACCTTCGATGACGGTACATCCGTTGGATTTCAATCCTTGGTTTTAATTTAATTTTTGACTGCGTCCCGTATACTCTATTCGTCTATTGACTACGCCTTATACTCGACTTCGTTTTGATTGTTCTTGTAAATCTTCGTTTTTGACTTTATGTAACTTTTAACGCTGAAGAGGACCACGAATAATGTGTCGAAACGTGTCGTTAATATATTTATTTATTTATATATTGGTTTGCGCTTTGATTACCGCGCTTGGCTCTAAACTGCCTCACCTATTCACATTGTTATATTTTATTATAAATTATAATGTATATTTAATAATAATAGAATTAAAGATACGCTGAAAGAAGGGAAAGGGAGCTGAAATAATTTCAAGAAAACAAATAATGACTGAAAATAGGATATTTAATTTGGCAGAATTATTAAAGAAAACCAACATTCGTTGCAAGGGTAAGGAAAACTGCCAAAAACCTTACAGTTTTCATAAAAAAAAAATTACATTTCTGAAGTACAAAATAAACATATTTTATAAATATTTTCATAAATTAACACAGAGAAATAGCACATTTCGTAATAAAATAAAAATTATTTGTAATCAACATGTTACAATAAATTTTTAAAACATGTTCAATAACAGAAATAAGGAATAATTTACAAAATAACATATTGCATCTTTGGCTTTTATCACATACTTATTACTATTTTATATCACATTTTTATCACATATTTTATTAAAAATATATAGATAATATATGAAAAATAAACTCTGAAAAACAAAATAAACATTTAATATGAATACAGTAATTAAACGCTGAAAAATAAAATAAAAATTATTAATGTGCAGCATGCAGAAGAAAATATAGGCTAGATGGACTAGATGTAAAAATTCAAAAGTATTATGCAAAATAATACAAAAAATATTAAGCATTATCAGATGTGCATTGATTTTTATATAAATTTTGCGTATTATGCAGTTCGAAATGCCTCGCGTCAGGTTCAAAGTTAACACAATTAATGTTTTTAGCTTGAAGACTTGATCGAATTACACAAATTGAAGAAAGAGTATTATTACACAATCGATTTCTTTTCTTACTTTTTACATCTGTCACAATAGAAAATATTCTTTCAGCCTCGGCATTGGAATGAGGATAACAAAGGACTACTTCAATTAATAATTCTAAATTTGGAAACAACTTTTTCCCGTCAAAATTTTTACATTGTAATATATTATTCCACATTTCATCTATTTGTAAAGAAGCTAACTGTATTTTTTGTTGTTCGTCAAAACTTGATGGTAATATGTCCCACTCGAAAGCTAAATCTGATATGTTAACATGTTCTACTTGCTTAGCAATATGAGTTAGATATTTAATTTTATTTCTACCTTCTTTATAAAGAGCAATTTGAGGATCTAGAAAACTTAACTGTTTAAAAAATTCATCGTTATAAGGTAGACGCTTTAGCATTTCTCGAACTGCCGTAACATAAAAGTCCAAACATTTCAATTTAATTTCTCGCGCGCATTCCAAAGATAATGTTTCTAAAAAACTTTCACATTCCGGTCCTATACGTATGTTATCTATATGTTGTACTTTATTATCTAAATCTGAAATTGAAATATTTTCTACATTATCGTACTTTAAAAATTGTCGGCTAATTGACGAATTACTTGTTGACTGCTTTCGTATAATTTATGGATTAAAATGTTACGC